>JARVGP010000255.1:0-55460 GCA_029876185.1 Mansonella ozzardi | reverse complement strand
AAGCACACACACACACAACACACACACACACACACACACACACACACACACACACACCATATATTCAGTTTATTTCTGCTTAGAATCTCAGATGATGTTTATCTTTCTCATACAATATTTGTAATATACTTGTAAGCAGACTAGTTTGCATCGATGGAATGAGTTATTTCATTTAATCAAAATTTTGATTGAACAAAAATGATCATCAAGAAGCGTTGTTCATACCGGTTAGAGTTGATTATTAGGGTCAAGTAGTTATTCAGTAATATTTTGAATGTTTATCTACCAGAAATGTTGAATCATCCGGAGAGAATTAGCAAATGAAGTGGGAGTTCCTTGTTATCTAATAAAAGCATTTATCTTTACTAGGTAAAGAGTTTTCATTTATGCTGTATCTTTAAAATAGAAAAAGTTACGCCTATAAAGTTGAATGAAAACCGTGGAACCGAATGAACATCTAAATAGTACTCCAAACTGTGGCGCTTTGCTCTACCAAAAATCGAAGTGTTTTCATCAGATTCGGACACTAAATAAATATTAGCTCTACTTTTGAAATCAGGCCAGGAATCAGTGGATTTTTTTCCTTTCATAAATGAAAATCGAACTGCATTACTATTTCTAATATCAGTAGACTCAAACTATGCGATATTTTTGATGGTTTATCGGTCGCAGGGATTTATAGAATTAATTGATAATGTGTGTGCTTTATTTGAACAGGTTTTTTGTAAATAACAATCGTCATTATTGGAGGGAGTACGAAAGAGATCTACTAATTAGCAATGGCAAGTATTATCAAAAATCAAATTATCAAGCATCTTTCAAAGTAATTTCTGATATATTCTTTCGTAAGGTTTTGTTTTTCAACTGTTCTTTTCCAGACTTTTCTGAATTCTTTTTTTTTTTTTTTTGAATATAGCAGGACAAACTACTAAAAAAAGGACAGAAACATGTTTCATGGAATGATGTGTTACTTTCAGTTAAAAAATTTCAGATTTGTTCGAAATATCACAGCTGATCAGATTAGCGTACAGATTTTGAGTGGGAAAGGCGAACTAAAGGATATCGAGTTGAACGAAATTGTATTAAGTGAAGTTAGTTTTTTTTCTATCTGATTCTCTTTATATTTGCTTGTATTCTTTCTAAGATATTTTTATTACCCTGATTAGTTCAAAAATGCAAAAATAACTTAATTCTTACTTCCACTGTTTGTATTTTGAATAATTATAAGATTCTAACTGATAAATTACTAAGCATAATCCAAAATTGTATGAAGTTAAATAATTATCGAGCAGAAACATTCGTTACATCATTTTGAGCTGCAGACGTCTAATTTCATATCTCTATTTTACTATTATTTCCGCTCTAAAACTCATATTTTATGGCATTTCGTATTCCAATATGATAAAATGATCACCTCAACAAAGCAGTATGTTTACTTTTTTGCAGGTACTTGAATTACCAACATGGTTACGAGTTAAACGAGCAGTTTGTAACAGAATAGCTGTTAAAGTTCCATGGACGAAGTTAAAATCACAACCTGTTAAACTAGTAAGTTTACAGTCCCGCATTTGAAACACGAAATTAGTAGAAATGAGCTGAAAAAAAAAAAAAAGATTTTCGATTATGCTTATAATTTTCCTGATATAACAGCTTTCATCAGGTTTAATTCTTTTACATTTTAGGAATTAAGTTCAACCTTTCTAACATTATTCGGAATAAAACAACCGAATTCTAACTAAAGTTTTTGCATTCCGTAAAGTATTACTTCAGAATCACTTTAAATATTTCGTCCTTCATTTTGTTGCAGTTTGTTTTCAGTTTATTGATGAAATACGGGTAGAAGTCGAACTAAGTTCGGAAGAAATTGTTTGCTCTGACTCAAGCTGTTTGAGGTATATTTTTTCATCATCAAGATTTATATGTTTCCGTAGAAGTGAAATATTCTTATTGGTTATCAGAGTTAAAAAAATATTATTTTAGTGACTTTGGAGATGCAGCATATGGATTTGCTAATCGGGTTGCGGAATTAATGTCGCTTTATGTTAATTCGGTGGAGATTAATTTCGATTCTGGTGTTTTTCGAGGTTCTTTGACAGTAAGTTGCTGGACTTCATATTCATATTCAATCCTGATCTCTTTACCAGAATTTCCACTGAATTACAGAAGTCTTCTTTCCAGCTATCGAGATTAGCGGTTGAAAGTAAGAGTCCGGGTTGGCAAACAGTCAGTGATTTGCGATATACTAGAATTGTAGATACGGCTACCGACAGATTGCTTATGTTTAAAATGGTCTATTTTTCAAAACATTTCATAGCATTTGATATTTTTTCGCTTTATAAGGATTACAAGGCTTGTCGATTAACGCTTAGTTTAAATATTTCCATGTTATTTTGTATTCTTTACAATATTGTATGTTTTATTAGTTTTGTAAGTCAGGTAACTTGGCAATTACTGCGCATCGAAGCATCTACGCAAGCTAATTCTTCACGAAATGCAATAAATGCTCCGTTAAGGCTGATCACAAGTAGTGGGAAAAGTAGAATCAGTGTGAAAAAGTCCACTGTTGGTAAGAATTTATTAAAGGTCACATCTTACAGATATAACGAAACAACATGGTGATTATATTATCTGTGTCCCAGTCCTTTGTTGCACTGTGAGTAAGGCACATTAATGAGTTAAGGAAATTTAAAAAAAAAAATCGTTTTTAGATGGTAGCGTTCTTGGTGGTCGTATACAAGTAATACTAGACGATATTTTATGGATTGCTACTTTACCGCAAGTGCGATCTGCTATCACATTTTATGATCATATTATGAATATAATCAGGACGGCTTCCAAGAAAGTGCCAAAGTTAGATCACATACAGGTTGAGTATTTATATATTCGTTTTTTTTCGTCATTATCAAAGACGAACTTCATATCTGGTCGCTTTGCACACAGTCATTTGTGCTGTAATTCCTTAAGTTTTTATTAACCATTTATCTTTAAAGCATGTTGAAGTAAAACTGCCAGTAGTCAAATCGCCATCTTCGGCCCCGACGTCAGCTATATTTCGCAATTTTGATTTTGACCAAACGTCATATCATGTTTATGTTGGCAAAATTGTTCTTCATCTTTGTGATGATAATCAAACCTTAGATGGTATTACTTTTTTCGTTTCATTTTTTTTCTTTTTTTTTTAAGAGAAAATTGTTTTTATCAAAGAGAAACTCATCTTCGAAAGTCGTTGCTGAACATAGATCCTCGTTTGTTCAGTAAATTCTGGGATACATGTGGTGCAAAGTTTTCACATAAATTTAGATTTTGCTTTTTTTTCCGTATTCCTTCGATTTTGAACGTTAAATTTTATTCACTTATTTCTTAGTTGTAATTTTTTGATTAAATGAATAATTTAAGCAAGTTGCCAGGTTATCCTGAGGATTGGAACATTATTTGCGGTGCACTACAAGTAACTTTACTACGCCTATCTGTTGATTTTTATCCAGCTAATAGCGCTGCTTCTGATCGCAGCGACTGGATTCGATATGATAATGCAAATCACTGTGCTGCCTGGGTTCATAAAATATTGCAATTCCATTTGCGGAAGCTTTGCACTGAAATAGGTTCGAATTATTCACTTGTTCTTTGGACACAAAATTCCGAATTGAAAATTGTTAAAAAGTAGTTCTCATCATTTTATTTGACTGTCATTTGGTTCACTCATGTTCTAAATTTTGATCCACTTTCTGTTTTACACTTTCACTTTCTTTTGTAGACACCATTGTACAATCTCAAGTAGTTGATATGTGGCCAAAGTTATTGTCTCAAAATTGCGTGGTACGAATTTACGATATTATTATACAATGTGTGACGGATATGAATTCCAAAAAAGAAGCACTGTTTAATCTGTTTATGTCAGACCGTAAATTAAATACCGCAGTACGAGACGATGGTCCTCTTTTCCATCTCGAATTTACTTCTTTTTATCATCCGGCATCTGAAAATTTTCCAGGTATTCATTTTAATTGCAGTGTTTAAAAAATTACTGTTAATTATCGCTTTTATGGAGAGTTTTAATTAACCGATTTTCAGTGCCCTCAAATATCACACATCTTTTACTTGGTCCATTTTTTTTCGTAGTCGACCAAAGAACAATTCGATGGTTGTCATTTATAATCGATGATATTAGATATGCGTTGGTATGTTTGGAAACCATTTCTAGTCTTTCCGGAATATTTCTGCTAATTTTCAAAACCTGCTTCAAGTACTATTTTATTCACTTTGCAGCAAATTTCTAGCGCAATGCATGAAGTCCCGAAGATACCCAAAACTTATCTGCGAATCAATCTGCTCATGCCCAAGGTACATACAAAATATCCATTGTAGTGAATCTATCGTTTTGTCGAAGATAATAATTTTTATCGGTCTGTTTATTTTCGATATATTGGAGTTGAAAGCTAAGAGAAGACGATTTTTAATGAGTACTGTGTCAAAATAACACAATAAGAAGTTTCGGCTTCTAAACAAGACCTTGTTTACTTATACATCATTTTCTTTTTTCTATTTTCGATCATTTCCCATATTTACGAGATAAAACATGGAAATGGTGCAATGTTTTACTAGGTAGATTTTCAAATTGGACAAAATTCCAGATAATAATACCGCTAAAAGACCCGTTTATATCGGATATGCATTTCGCATATAGGATTGTGATAAGCATGGACAGTTTGTTGGCCACTAATTGTGAATCAGTTTCCGACGGTGGATCAAATTCGTTTTTCAAGTCGATTTCATCGAATATAATCGATTTTATCGATTGTATTGAACTATTGGTTAGCAAAGAGAAATTGAAAGATTTCATCTTTCAGCTAAATCAAAATTCATGTGAGGATGTTGACCAAGGTAACATCATGCTTTGTTTTTTCAAAATTTGGGATTTCGAAATTTCCAGTGCAAGACAACAGCTCTCTGATTTTAGAAGGCCCAGCAAATATATTTTTTTGTCGACTTCGATTTTTTAAATTGTCTTTTGGAGGTCAATTACCTAATTGGTTGATATCCTGAATAATTAGGAATAAATCAGTACTGTGTTTCTAAATTAAAACACAAAATGTTCTGTAGCAGTTTTATTTTAGCTGAGCGGATTTGGATAAATACATCACCGGTTCGAATAAATACCGTAGAAGAAACATCAAGTACACTTTTGCTTGCTGATGTTGCTTTTCATGCGTTCATTGGTATAAAACCAATGAAGGTATTTGGAATTCATTTTTAATGCCTTATTGTCAGTACATGTGTTTGAAAATTTTATGGTTGGAAAAAAGATTTGCAATGTCATGTTGAATGTTCAAAACAAAAAAAGAAAAAAAACAATGTCGAACAAGGCTAGAAATAGTTTCGATACGTTTGATTTTCAGGTAAGCGTGGCACTGCAACCGGTGTCGATGATTCGGGTTGCTGTTAATCATTTTCAGTTTCTTCAAATCATGCGTTTAGCTTCTTATATATCAGCTTTTGTGGATCAACTTGTTAGTGACCAGAAATTTTTCTCTGCTAACCGTAGCAATGGAAATGGTACAGCAATTGAAGTGATGTGTTTCTTGGATGAGGTATACCCATTCTCATCAGTGATATTGACTTAATGGATTTCTAGGTTATCAATTTGCATCTATAATTTTTGAATGAATCTAATCAGTTTCAGGCTGAGCTCAATATCATACTGCCAAATCAGCCAATTCCAACTGCGTATGACCAAGAAACATTGTTGCAATCAGCAGCGATGTTCTCAGATGGTTAGTTTTTTTTCTGTAGAATTCTTCTGGGACTTTTTAAAAAGGTTGCATATCTGCAGTTTTTTAACATTATTGCCTTTCATTTCCCATTCATAATTTCAACTCAATTTTTTTTTTATAAACTCGTTAAATGTCCCGTTCTTCATTACATAAGATGTTTGGTAATCCACGGTTCAAATATTATCATAAAGTATTATTTTATGAAATATAATATGCATGCAACTTGAAGTACAATGAATTTTTGCTATATGATGAAAAACTGATTGGAACCGTTCTGATTTGCTCCGTTCTTTGAGGTTTTATTGGTTGTACATAGAGAATCCATAAATTACTGCTGTCTATGATCTTTTGTTTGTACTGAATCGACATGACTGTCAGATACGAATTCCACAAATTCTTCTTTATCTTTCGGTTCGACGTGTACGTAAGGTGGTAATCGAGCCCGAATTTCCTCCAAATGTTTGTCTAGTCGCGAAGATTTTTCAGCCTAATAAGGATATAGCTTCTATTCGAAAAACTGTATAATTTTTGTTGCCCTATGTTCACTTTAAAATTTATTTTTACTGAATCATCTCCAAATTTTTAACTTTATTCTCAAATAATTAACTTGCTCGTCTAATTTGATGACTATATTTATTGATTACAATACTCACTTGAGTTGCTTCGCTTTTGGCGCTTTTACCAAGTATAGCGTCTGTGGGTTTCGATTGTGTTGGTAAGCGATATCGTAGAACAGGTGATGAGCGATATCCCGGAGGTCTTTGTGAAAGACGCATAAACCTTTCAGTGTTGAATTTCTTACTATGAGCAATATTTGGGTGAATATTTAGAGTTTCATAAGTTGGTACAGCTGTTAATGTTGTAGTTGTTTCTGTTTCCAAAGGTAACGTTGAACTTGTTTCACGAGCTTCTGGAAATGAATTGGAAATTTCTAGATGTTTTAGAAGTTTTTACATGGGTAGGATTTCATGTCTTGTCCAGAAATACTGGGATTATAGAACAAATGGTTTGTTTGATATGCCCAAATTATAAATTTTTAAAAAAATACTTGGCGTAGATTTCAAGCAACACAATGGCGGTTGTGGCACATCGCTGTTTTTGGGGCATATATCCTCCAAATTCTTCGTGTAATTTGTTTTACAAATTAAATTGGTCTCCGTTGTGAGGTTTATTGCCTCTTTGCCATTCATTACGTGAAAGCCATCTTGTAGGCAAACCATCGGGTTTTCTGAATAAAATCAGTAAGAACTATATTTGAGTTTTAAATATCACTTTTCATATTTTTTATTTTCTGGATGGTTACAATAATTTTGCTATGAAATAAATCATTGATTTTTCGGTTTGTTGAGAGATTTTTTAACCTCTTATTAGCATAATTTTTTAAAACAGCAGATGAAGCGAACCTTGTAACCGAACCATCAAATAATCGGAACCAATAATGGCGCTTGGTTCGATAATGTATATTTTGTTGTGCGATAAGTCCAGAGTGTGCAAATTAGCTAAGTGTGCGAAGCTTAAGGGCTGGAATACAATAATTTGATTTTATTTTAACAAGAAAGGTAGGAATTATTATTTGATCGAAATCTAGTTAGAAGTTCTCGGCACTGTAAAGATCATCGTAAAAGACATAATTATACAGACGAATGGTCAACGTAGTGTAAAAAATAATCTATGATGATGCACAAATTGTATTACCTCTATCGTTCTGATGTTGTTGTTGGCAAGAGACACCTGTCGTAGAAAAGGTGTACCTTGAAATAGGTTTGGTGATACGGATCCCAAACAGTTGTTTCGTAACCACAATAGAAGTAATGGTGTCGTTGCAAATGCGCCAGATGCTATTTCCTGAAAAATTTTTTCGTCCATATTGACGTAACGAAATTGAGATATTGGAATTTTTGAACGCGCTATCTCCAAATACCTTAATGATTTGGGCATAATTTTTCCTTTTATTAAATAATACATGGGAAATATTGTTTCCGTAATAACCTTTATTTGATTTCCTTCTAGATTGAGATGCTGTAGATGTTGCAGACCAGAAAACATGTCGCCCGTTATCTTAGTGAAATAGTTATAGCTCATATCGATGACCTGCAGAATCAATCATTGAATAGCCAGCAAACACAGTTTGGCTTTAACAAATTTTTAATTTGTTTGGGAATGTTTCTGTAGATTTCTCGAATGCAAAGAATAATTGTTTCTTAACAAATACTCGATTAGTTTTAGAAGTGGAATGCTTTTTTATTTCAATTTTGCAGTTAAATTTTTTACCTGGACTTGTTTGAATTGATGCAGTGCTCCTTCTCCAATAGTTTCTAAATTATTATTACCCAAATAGAGATAACGAAGATTGTCGGCTTGTGGCATAAAATCATTTTCAATCGTAGAAATTTTATTTCCAGTGAGTGAGAGGATTGTTAAACTGCTTAGATTAGTTAACTGCATACTCTGCAGTTGTTTAATCTGAATTTAAAATTATACTTATCAAAACAGCATTTTGCACCGATCTAACTGTTTAGTGGCCTTCGTTGTATAGCGCCTTACTTTACCTTAAGACCTAAAGTAACATTTGGAGTTCTTGGACTAATCTTCAAGCTTTTCTGCAAATAATCGGAAGAAATTTTCCAGAAAAGTTATTCGATATAGTAGTTGAAATACAAAGTTTGAATAGGATTTGTTGTCTAAAGTACAAATTGAATCAGATTTTTTACGTCCTTATTTTATGTAAAACTGCTATTAAGATTTTTTTTAGTGATATTTTAATTCTTACCTCATTGTATTTCATGTGTAAACCGATAAGGTTATCCAGACCTCGAAGAGCTTCAGAAGGTACAGCTGATAGACAGTTGTTATCTAAGATTAAGTTTTGCAGAGTATCTTTCACTTCATTGAATACTGGTCCTTCGATATTGCAAATCTGAGTGGATTTCTCTTAGAAAGCCGTCTGTTATTTATTAGTCTGTCTGCCTAGTTTAAAAGTCAAGGATGCTGAGGCTTGTTTTAGACATCATTAGTTGTATGAGGTTTATTTAAGAAAGGAAATAGCTTAAATTTCAAGAATTTTTACCTGATTACATTCGAGATTTAAATCGATCATGCTGGACATATTCTGGAAAACAGGTGCATTAATATCCCCAATTTTGTTACAGCGTAGACTGAGTACGCGTAGAGCATGCATTCCGACAAGTGAATCGGTCGGAATAGCAGTTAGCTTATTTTTAGAAATTGAAAGCTCAAGCATCACAGATTCCAGGCCACGGAACGCTTGCGGATGCAGCGCGCGGATACGATTATTGTCCAGAATTAGTTTTTTGATCCGCAAATTTCTGAACGCATTCCTTCCGATCTGCATAACGCAATTTGAACATCAGTAACAAAAAATTTATATCAAGTGTGAAATTTGGAACTGTGACAGTTCACACAATTCTAAGTTATTTCGTGTGTTCGAACAAACTTATAACCTTAGGGTTTCATTGATTTGGAAAGGAGAAATTTTTTAAAATCCAACCTCGACAATATTAGCATTTTCAAGTGCTAGTTCGCGTATTTCAGTCGGTGTCTTTTTGAGCTGTTCTACTACAGCTGGTCCGTTTTGACCGCTGCATCGGATTACGATGCCATCAATGTAGGCGAAGCACGAACAGGTTGTTTGATTTTTCAGAAATTTTGGGCAAAATGCTAATGCACAGTTGACAAATATAGAAAAAAATAGGATCACTCGATACTGCGTCATTTTTAAGAATTAAAACAAATATGCTGAAGACGATACTTTACTTATTAACAGTTTCCGATGGATACTGGGTTTTCACTACGGGAGCAGATTCTGCTTGAGGTGAGGACGATTTACATTTGACACTGAGCAATAAGGTGACAGATAATGGTGGGTGATTTGAGATGTGGGGCGAGAGTTTACAGAAGAAAAACAGGAACTAGGAAGGTCGCCGCCCTTTTCATATCTTTACCTTTTGCGCAATGCATCCAAACAATTCAGCATCATCAGTCATCTTCTCAATGTTATCAGGTCAAGGCCACAGTCGCTTGTTCTTGCTATGGATCAGTCTATCTGCTGTTTCGTGAAACACAAAATTTTATACAGTAGTACTCTATATAAGGAGTACATAGTTCTGCTGGAAAACAATGTTTCAAATTGTATGTATGTCTGATTAATCAGTGGTAACTAACACAGTTTTTATCACATCACAGTTAGCGACTGTTCGCAAAAGTTCTATGTTAATTTTGGTTCACATTCCTTAAAGAAATCCAGAATTTTTTTTTTATTTATTGGTCTCTGATTGTATGGGTTCCACATCATCTATAGAAGCGATTTCTTGATTCATTGAAAATTGAAATATATTTAACAGCAAACTTATGGATTTACCCTCGATCTGACAATACAATATTTTGAAGAAAGAAGCGTTCAGATAGCATAAGTGTTTTGAATCACTTATTTTTTACAATAGTAATCGGGACCTCGGATTAAATTTAATTGCCTGAGAATTCAATTTTTAAAACTATGTAACTTTCAGCAGTAGAGCTGAGTTGAGGTAAAATTTGCTGAGAATAATGAACACTTTAAAACAATGGGTTTACCACATCCTTTAATTTCGATAATAAGCTTACCTGCTTTAGATATTTGAATTATAAATTTCACGGCGTTAAAATTATTCCTTACTGAAAATTATTTAGCATATCCTCGTCGCTGGAAATAAAAACAAAATTTGACACTGTCATTCTTTCATCTGTTCTACATCGAGAAAACGACTCGAATTCCACTTTCATGAGATGCTATCACACACTCAGGATGACTTTCCCTACTAGTGGTTTGAACTATCTGCAATCCCATTACATGTTTTACCTTTTGGCTTCCATTAGTTATGTGAATGATTCCTAGATGACTATTTTCTGATTAGCAAATTCACTGTAAATCCTTTCTTTTATTTTCGACCATTAATTGAAAACTTTTTGTGTCTGAATACGGCAGAACGAAAAATTGTTACAAAAGATGGCCAGTAAAATTTTTTGTTTCCCCCGTTTTATTCATATTGCAGTGCAGGTTGAAACAAATTTTTTTGTAAATTTTTTGTAATACATATATTGAGTAGCAGAGGTTCAGATTCTGAAAACTTTCTAAACATTTCGTAAAAATTAATATTTTTTTTTTCTACTTGAGAATTTACAATACTGAGAATAAAGCTGAATATTATATTTGTTCCAGCAATTAGATCTCTTTCCTTTATGCATTTAGGTTCGCAGTAATAAATTACGGTTGATAATACATAAACAGCTGAAGTGCTTTTTTTAAGTTAAATCAAGGTTGCAGAGTTTAAAGCAGTTGAACAAAAATCCTAGTTGAAAAATGAATCCGATCATAAGATTTTCCGAAATTTTTAAATTAAAAAATGGGAAAAGGATGTGCAGATATAACGGACAATGATGTGGATATAAAAAAAGAAAAAAATTACATGGAATGTTGATAGGAAAAATGGGACGACTTGAGCACCGGACTTAAATAGTTGTGATCCTAAAATTACTTTTCGGATGGAGGGTCCCAAATTTTTATTTGTAGTAGCCGGTAGTTCCGTACGAAGTAGGCGCATAAATCCATGGCTGGCCATCATCAAATCGATTTAGTATCGGTACATTTCTAAAATTCGTTACTGTATTACACAGATTTCAACCACTGGTTTAGTTTTGAATCCGCTGAAAGCAATGCTGTCCACATAAAAAATTTTAATGTGATTTATTCAAGAAATGAATCTCGAAATGTTAGAATCATACCGATTCCGTCTTACTGTTCCGTAAATCATATCGAGCTGTGCAGCAACATAAGCATCAGTGCGAGCGGCGCTATTGGTTGTCATCGAACCACGGTAAGTTTGCAATCGTCGATGTTTCGCGATACACAAACCAATAAGCACAGCAGCCATTACAATGGCAACGGTACTCAAACAAATCAAGATAATCACCGATGGAGTTGTTACACGTTCGAGCCTGATAAAAAAGAAAATGCACCATTTGCTCAACTTGGGCACTATATCGATTTCACAAGTCTGATAACAGTCCTAAGTGTGTTCATCTATGCAATGAAATGTAGTTTTTTGAGTTTTGAATTTGAGTAGCAGAAAGAATCATTCAGAATATTGGTTAGGATTTTTGGAAGTGATTATCAAAAGAGATTTAATATGTTGATTTAGCATATGATTAAGTTAACATTTTTCAATAATTGTAAAATTTATTAAGACAAAAATAAGTTCAAAAATTAAATTCCGAGATCCGGGTTCCGAAGTTTATACTTTAGATGCTTTATGTATCATGTTGACTCACCTTTCTGTATTTTCCAGATCAAAGAAAATTTGTTCTCCACTAGCCTGTGCTTCCCTTGTATTTTCCATGGAATTTTTATCGATTTCTCTGTCAATCTCATGTGCTGAGATGATAGTGTGATCAAATTCTTGTACATTACTGGCAACAACAATACTGGGTGGCAATGTCTGGTCGCTGGATGTCCTGTTATTTGCAAATACTGAATCCGTAGCTGTAGTAGTTCTGGGTGCAGCTATATACGCTTTTGATAGTTTTGAAGGGCGTTTTAAGAATGGTACCGGGAATGGATGTATTATATTATTGGTATCAAATGAACGCTGATGATTCCCACTTCTGTTCCTGTCACGCATTTCTCTATCTTCCGGCAGCTTATTTTTATAATTTCTTGCGTCGAAAATTTGAGATTCAGAAATTGTGCTTGCTCGACCTCCTGTACCATCTGTGAATTGCTTAGTGTTGAACATCTCTGGTGATTGCAGAAATAGACTGGGTTGTGTGTTTACCGGTGCATTAATAGGCCTTAATGGATTCACTTTATTCGTACCGATCTTTTTTTGTTCGTCAACACTAGCGTCTGGTTTGTTTGCCTTAAATTATAAGGCGCATTTTGATTTTTATAAATGAATTTAAGGAAAATTATTTCACTGATACTTGGATTTTCCGTTTTGTATGTGCTCAAAATTTTAACGGATTTTCAGAAATTTTGAGAAGATTAAAACGGAATAAACAAACTTTATTATCGATGTTGGATAGTGGACGAATAACTGGTAGAGTTTTAGGTAGCAGGAGCTTTTCTCCCTTTTTAAAACTGCTGTCTCCTCCATCATCCACCATAATTGAGGTTGTATTTGACGGCGTACTTGTAATATTAGTAATATTTCCGGTGCTGTTTGGACTAGGATTCCTGCTTGTTCCACAGATAACGTCTTTACTGCTTGATATGTAGATCCCGACACCATGCTGCAGCATATGTACTCCTTCTGAGCAGACCAAAGGATTTTCTGCAGTTAAATTTTGTTTTATTTTACTTTGATTCAAAAGCTTGTGCTCTGCATGGCAGAGGATGTTTGGAAACTGGTTTTAACTTAATTAAAAATATTCAAAATTCGTCTACTAAGTGCAACAACTGTAACTACTAACCCTGTAGAAGTACTATTTTCACTCGTCGACTGAATGCTTCGTATGGGGTACGCTCCAGTTTGTTACCGCTCAGATCAATAAGGAACAGATTAACTTGAGCCAGAAATGTTGAGGGTGGTATATCCACCAGTTTATTATTACTCAAATCAAGCATCGCTAAGCTTGGATTGGAATAAAAACTATTCTGATCGATAGTTCGGATCTGAAACTTATTTGTTAGATTCCTTGTATATTTATTAATCTTCTTCCTAGTTCTTTTGGAAAATTACATGTTTTATTAACGCTAACGATGTCTGGGAACTTTTCTTTACTTCTAAATTTCTGATATCAATTCAACAAATTTCGGAATCTCCTTTTTTATTTGAGATAATGTTAATGCATAAAAATGTTCTGTCTAGTGAATAGATGATTATGTAAAATAAGGGAAATTTGGAAACTGGAAAAACATAAGCTCCAACTTTTCAAGTAATAGATCATTCCTCAGTGCAAAGATTGCTTGTAGAATATAATATTAATTATTCCTTTGATGATTAGGAAAGGAATTCAGCCCTTTTTTCAGTTTTTTAGATTTTGAAATTACGACCAGAATCTTCATTTTTTGAAAACGGAAATTTAAAAAAGTTTCTAGGATTGGAATCATGTATTTACCTGATTATATATATATATATATATATAATGATATTGTGATATACGTATGTCAAGGTTTTTTTTTACCTCCCAAACTTTTTGACAGCAAATAAGGCTGGAAAACAGCTACACTTGTGAGGCATTCTGGTTTGATCTATGATGGTTCACTATTGAAAAGGAACTAATGCTCAGCTGCTGATGCATAAATATTATACCGAAGAATAACTAGTATGATTTTTTCCAGAGCAGGAAACAAACCTGGTTGTCTTTAAGGGCCAATTGTTGCAATTTAGTTAATCCATCAAACATTCCTTCTTGAAGTTCTCGGAGTTGATTTGAATTTAAAATTAGAATTACTATCGAACTATCCACAAAACCACCTGGTTTAATGCTTTTGATGCGGTTTTCACCTAAGTATAGTTGTCGTAAATTTTTCAAATTTGAAAATGAGTTTTCCCGTAGTTCAGTCAGATGATTTCCAGTCAAATCAAGCATTTCGAGTTGTTCGAATGAACTGAACTGGTATGGTGAGATCTAAAACCAAATTCAAGTCAGTCATTTATAGTTTATTAAGAGAGGAGTTTCGTTTTCAAAAATATCACCAAATTTATTCCATTTCATATTATTCTGAACTAAATTAAAAGATGGTTAGTATTAGATAGCATAAAGATCGTTTAGGGACCTAATCTCATTGAAATTGTGTTTTAAAGAGTATTAAAGATAGGGAGAGAAAAGGGGCGGACACAAACATATGTTTTGTAGTTGTTATAAGTGTCTTCACAATTTATAAAAGCCAAAGAGGAGTGGAGATGAAAAATGAAGAAAGTGAAGGAATTGATGGGCTTACTGACATTTGCTATTCGATTTCGGGTTAGGTACAAGTATCGCAAGTTTGGAACATTGAGGAATGCTCGGTTATGAATGTTTGAAATCTGATTTGATGCCAAATTCAGCAAATTAATCAGTGGTAAATTCATAAATGACAATGCTTCCAGCGAGCTGATGTAGTTATTATGTAAATGCAGTGCCATTAACTGTTTCAGTCCTCGAATTGCTACAAATTCCTTAATTTAGTCAATAAACAAAAAAATAATCATTCACTTTACATTGATGAGAAAATACAACTTCTTTGCAGGAATTTGCTCAAAATCTGCATGGACTTCTGCTAACCTCTTCTTATTAAATCTAATTACACTCATCAATACATATTTTCAGCAGTTTTGGTGAAATATCAAACAAGCAAATATTTAATGAATAAACGAACGAACAAAAAAAGCACCAACAGTTTTAAAAAGTTTCACTTTGATCATATGCACGAGTAGGCCCAGAATCTATGCTAGGTTAGCTAAAGAGAAAAGTAGTATGCAAATTTACCTGGCGCTGGTACTCTCCTCAAACAATTTCTGCCAAGGTTAATCGTTTGTATACTGTGTTTAACATCATCAAATGCATTCTTATGTATCTGACAAATACGATTATTCGCTAAGTTAACATCGTATAGCTGAAAATTATTTTAACTCATATTTTACATGTTGTGATAATTATAATATGATTTTCTAGATCAAGAAAAGAAACATAAAAACTTGAACTGAATTTAATGGACCGTTAGAAAAATTTTTCTTAAAGATTTTATGGGGACAGATGGCTAATTCTCTTCCTTTATCGATTTCTTATAGTCGTCTTTCTCGTTTATTATATTATTATTGTGGACAACTAAAGGACAGCTGGAACTCAAATACTGTAGTGATAATAATTGTGTAGTCATAAAAATAGCACAATAGGAGATCCATTTGACAATGAATATGTAACCTTCATTTCTTTTTTCTTTTTGGTTTCGGTTGAGTTATGTTAGAACAGTATTACTTTCAACTTTAAATTCTAGGAATTTAAGACAAAATGAGGAAGACGGAAATTATGGACTTCAAGATGTACTTTCAACCTAGATTACTGAGTCGTTCGAATATAAGCATGATACTCCCATTTTTGGAATTTGTAAGTAGTATGGTGCATAAATTTGTTATAATAAGCAAAGATAAACCTTCGATGATGGTGGAAAGACATGCTCCGCTTCAATATCACCGATTGAATTGTTGGATAAATCCAGTCGTAAAAGTGCTGATAGTGGTATTAGTGCTTTAGATGGTAGTTCTGTTAAATTGTTATGATGTAATATAAGCTCCTGTAAAACATCGTTCATCCCCAGAAAGCTATTTTCTTCAATATCTAGAATACTGTTATATGACAAATCTAGTTTCTTGATAAATAATCCGGAAAAAAATCCAGCAGGAATACGCTTCAACCCAGAGTCCTGCATTTCTAGATGTTGGATGAGACCTAAATTTATCTGATTTGCTTTTAACATGTAAACGACTTCGGATCCATCAGTATGTGAGCATTTGAGGATTATACCGTTCTGTGAATCATCACAACGACAGACTGATGTGATGATTTCAGGACAAGCCAGTAAGACTCGCACAGTGCTGACAAATAGGACAAAACTTCCAATAAATTGATTGATTACATCTTTTCTTTTCGACCACTGTTTTCCCCTACGTTCCGCCAATTTTCCTCGTTGTCCTCGTCGTTCATTATTATAGATTTTGTTTCTGCGCCATTCTTGCGTAGAATCTACACTTCCGTCATCGTTGCCGTAGCCGTAATCACTCTCATCATAAGCAGTGTTATGCACGTTATAAGTTTCACTATTGTAGCATCTTTCGATTGCTGCGTATCTATTACTGTTGATTTTTTCACCTTTATCATCTCTGTTTCGATTACTGGTTGTTCTTTCTTCTTCGTGATTATTAGCATAAAAGATGTTAGCGCTCGTAACAGGCTTCAATGCTTCTACAGGCTCTCTGCAGAGATGCAAGACCGAAACTTTATTACGTGATGATTTTGGCATCGAGATGAATTTAATAGAATGAGGGATAAGTTGTTCGTCTGAAACAGAATACGAAGAAGTAATATGAGTATCCGCGTTACGAGGCATCCGTTTTTACCAGTAAGAATGATACATATGCCAATGGTAATGACAGGAATTCACAAGCAGCTATAGTGGTAGTAGCAATAACCGGATAAATAACGATTGTGTTATTTTTGTGATATATTTATGATGACAATCGGAGCGGATACAGGTTGAGTGGGTCGAAAACTGTGAGATACAGATAATGGTTGGTGATTTGGTGGAGGATGGGAGGAGGGGTCGTTGTCAAATTCTCATGCCCAGTCGGCACCTGTAGACACCGGAGAGCAATTCAACACGCTAAATGGTTAGATAGAAACGGAACGGGAGAACCATTGCCATCCCGATCTGCCAAAGTCATGCCCAAGCAAGGTCGACCGATGAATACACGTTACTAGCCATCTTCCTGCCCTCCTATAGCACTTCCTCCTTCCTTCCATCCGTTCTTTCTTCTGACTCGCGCGTTACCTCTTTTCTTTCCTATAACCAAACCAAAACCGATCTTAAATTTCCTTTTTAGGTCTTCATACAGTTCAACTTCTCACAGACATGTTGTCAGTTCTTTTCATCGCTTTTGAAATTGATATATGTGCTCGCAGCTAAAAAAAGTTTGCATCATTCATTTGCAACATATTCAGTGACAATAAATGTCGATCAAATTTATTGAAGCGAGATGTATCGCTTGGAGGTCATGGCGAATGTCACTCTTATTAGGGTCTGTGTCTCTATTTATAGATCTACTGAACATTGCATGTTGATCTCCGTTTGCCCTTTTACGATGATTTAGTCAGCGCTTTCATCTGCCAGAGATTCCTTATTTCCCTAATATTAATTCTTTTGTGAATAAAGTTGGTTTTTACAACAGTAAAAATTTGATCATTTTTGGAATTGGGATTATAATTACTACCAAGTTGGGGACGTCTAAGGAAAAAAAAATTTTTGGCTTGAAGACGAAGGCATTCAAGTTTCTTTATAAATTAAGTTATGCAGAGTATTAAGCTTAAAAGTTGTATACTAGTTGCCAGAAAAAATGTTTACTTGTTTGAAGCAAGAAATTATTTTTAATTAGACCCAAAAAAATCAAGCATAAGAATGAAGATGACTAGCGATTCAGCATTAACTCAAAGTCCAAAAGAGAGAAAAAGGTTCACAACTGAAGGTACATTCGCGTTATGGGTGTTTTTTGGTTGCATGCTGGAAATAGACCAAGTCGGACTAATACGACCAGTTTAGAATTATCAGGGTTTTTGGATTTGGAGCCTTAAAATTCAAAAACTTTCGAGTCCTTCACTTTTTTTTTACATTGGGAAGTTCTGCTGAATTGATAGAACTTGCGAAATAATGGGTTAAAAAATCTCACCATCTTGTTATGTCATATGAATTGGTTATAAGGTAAACACTTATTGGTATGGTCCATATCATGGTCTCTGTGTTTAGTGCCATGTTGTGACAGTTTCCAATTTTCCAGCCACTTGGGATTTATCATTTTTAAAGCCGGAAGAGGAAAAATAGAAAGCGATTCAGCATAGTAAAGAAGATTTTATGAAAGTGAATTTAAAAAAGTGGTTCACCAACGAACTATTTCTGAATCCTTTGTACTTACCAAGAATTATGAATGTACAGATGTTGTACCGGGATCAGAAAAAATGAAGTTATTTTTAGCAGGATTTCAAACAGTTTTTTTCAGTAGTCTCTGAATGAATCAAGGATGATATAGATCATTCATCGGAGATTTGCCTGACTGGAATAGGGGAAATAGTGCTAAGGTATGCTTTGAATGGGTATCTAGAATTTTCAAACAAATCAAACTCCAGAGAAACATGAGAGTAACCTAACGTACAGTCACAACGAAATAATGAAATGCACAGAAAATATGGTTTACAAAGACGAAAGCGTAGACTAGGGTATGATTCAAATGTCAATTTTTACACAAAAATTTACATATTTCGAAACAGTTTCGAACACATGACAAGGGATATACACGTTTCGCTTTTTTTTCTTTAAAATTCTAATAAATTGCTACAGTATTGTGTTTTCCAATGGAAAAGCATTCAAAAACAGAAACGGGGACTAGCGATAATTCTCTGCATTATATAAATCATGCTCTAAATACGAATTTAATTTCAGAATCTTAAATAAATTAGCCTTTAGATTTTGAACATATGGGAGCTCCTGTAAGATATTGGCGATGTTTTGTAAAAGGAGTATCTATATTTGATCCACTTCTGGTTGATTGTTGTGATTGTGGCATTTGGCTTGGATTTACCAAGGAATCTTCATCAATGTTCGGTTCTGTATCTCCTAGGCGTTTCCGTTTCATATACACACATATTAGGCCCAAGACTGCTATAGAAGCTGCTCCAACAAAACCTGGAGTGATGTTTTGTATCTAAGAAAGGATTTTAAATAAATTATTAAAGCTTGGAGTTTTTCCCTCTTTTTCCAGTTAGATAGATATCTGATAAATTCTATTTAGTTATTTGCTTTTTCGAATATTTCTACTTTAATTTTCATAGTTGTCGATTACTTTTGCTTTTACACAACAAGAAATTTTGTACTATCTCTATATAGCTCAATTTTTAAACGGTCAGGACTAACCAAGTAATAAAGCAGTGTAATACTGGACCCGAACCAATTTTTCAGCTCGTTGTTTAGCTTGAGTTAGATCGTTAGTTACTTCATTGATGTCGTATGGGATAAAAGTTGGCTTTATTGGACGTTTGAATGTTGGCAAGTTGTGTAGTATTTCTTCCACTGTTTTATTAGCCTTGAAGATTAAATTACGATTACTAGTGCTATTACAATGAAAGTGCTACATCATTGCGAAACCTGAATGATAAAAACTGCCATTCGCTGGAATTAGTTCAGGAATTATCAGTTAATAATTCGGAATTACAATAATGACTTCTACCAAATTTGATAAAGTAATTTGTATTATTGGAGTTGGTTTTCGAGCTGATTTCAAGTAAATTTAGGTAGCTTAAATAGTTAACATAAAACTTACATCGGCGGACAACGCAGCGATTAGTCTATGTCCGTCTGTGAAAAGGTGCTGTTGAAGTTCACTGGGAAGGAGCGTAAAATCGGGTACTTCGCCGCGAAATAAGGCATCAATTACAGGTTTTGGTATTTTGCTAATATTGTAATCAGGTGGCAGCATTCTCATCACTTCAATTATTGTTGATGACAGACCCTTTGGTTTTTCAGCTGATAAGTTTTTTAATTGGTCTGAAGCATCGCTTACTGTCAACTGTGACAAATAGTAATCCTGAAATTTTTCAAAAAAAATTATAACAAAATCCAACTACTTAAGGTTTTCTAAATTTGTTTGAGAAATGTACACAAAAAATGCTTTGATGTTTATGGTTAGTAAAAAAATTATCGGTAGGACAAATTATGTTGATAACGATCCGGCGACAAGGATTTATCTGAATTGTTTGATTTTTAATAGCAGACATATGTGTTCACCGGTATGCTTTCTGTTTGTCGTCTGTCAGGATGCAGCATATCAGTTGCGTGCATTATTTGAGTTCCTCGTAATAACGTTTCCGGTGGTAATAAATTACGGGATTCATCGATCACAGGTCTTTCCCTCTTAGCCGTCTCTGTTGCTCCATACATTCTTTTGAGATATTCCTTCATAATTTTCTCCAGAGTTTCTGGGGATAAACCCGGAATTTGTCCACCTCGCAACACATGTGCTATTATACCTGGTGGAAGCTGAAAATTTAACATTCCACTATCTCGAAATACTTTTTTAAATTTCGTCATCTATTACGGCTTGATATAAGCTGTTTCCTTATCTATCCCTCTTAAATTTACATATGGGATCTTGTTTGTACTAAGATGCTTAAGATATCATGATTACGTGAGTTGCTAAAGCGGAAGTTGCAGAAATGGAAGTTGCATTTTCAAGTACCATTGGTGAAACGTCATTTACCTTGCTGATGTCAACATTACCCATGCCGGGTACGTTAATAACCAAATTTGGAATAGTCTGAATAAATTCTTTAATATTCACTGGTCCCGGTTGTTTCCCAGCTGTGGCACGTATGACTGGTGATGAAAGCTGAAAATCAAATATAAAAACTCAAATCCAAGTTAAGTCTAATTTATTGTCAGGTAGTTTAAAGAAATTATAGATAAAATAGAAATCTACCTGTTCAATAGCATTGTTAAATTTTTGAGCATCAAGAATGTGTTCTGCGTTTGCTTTAGGTAAGTAATTGACTCCAGGAATATTTTGGATTGAGGGAATAGTGTCAGTGAGAGCGCCAATAACGGGTACCATCACAAATGAACTTGGCGGCTGCATAAGTGCTAAATTAGGAGCAAATCATGAACTTTAGAAAATAGAATACCGTTATTTTGCTCTTGTGATTACTAAACTTCATTGCCGGAATGATTTTAATACTTCTAGCACTAACTTATGAAATATTTCCCCTGAACTTTGCTTACCGACATCAGTTTGACCATCCTCATAAAAAGAGTGCCTCATTTTGCTCATTGTTTCATTGGCTTTCACAATCATCAGTTCCTTCAGTCTAACACCGGTGTATTTTTCCGGTCCGGCGCACAGTACCTCAGTCTGATAGGGTAAGAAGGTTCGCACCTGATTTGCCACCAAATAACTCACCAACCAATCCAGTTTTTCATCACAGTTAAGTGGATTGTCTGGAAATCTCGGTTATCTGTAGAAAATATTGAAAGAAACATTTTTGAAACACTAAAAAACTAAAACTTCGATTTGATGCATTTTTTAAAAATTAAACATACCATTTAGCAAAATGTTAGCTATTTTTCCTTTGAAGGTATCCTTTTCTATAGTTTTGATAAGGTTGGATGACAGATCGAGCCAGAATATATTTTTAAGTGGCGTAAATACATTTTTTTCAATCGTATGGATATCGTTGTGCGCCATATCAAGGGTTGTTATTTGCGAAACTGATGTAAACGTCGAATTTTCCAGCGCACTAAGGGAATTATTTCGTAAATTAAGTTGTTGCAAATTCCGCATCCCATCGAGCATTACGCGTTCTGAAAATCAAATGCAGTCAAAGCATTTATAGCAAAGAACAAAGCTATGCTTCTTAGGCATTTTATTTCGAAGATTCTTTACAGTCACTGTTGAACTTTTAAGTAGTTAACTGCTATTACTTACCGATCTTCTTGATCGCATTATTAGCTAAGTTGAGAACGACAAGCTCATCCAATGAATCGAAGCTGTTCCGTGACATCGCTGTGATTTCATTGTTCTATAAAAATGATCTTATTATTATAAATTATGGCAAAGATGATATACGAAGTCTTTAAAAACTAAGTTTGAATATAAGTAATGAACCTGTAAATTGATGAGCTGAAGCCTTCTGTTCGAACTAAACGCAAGCGTCTCAATTCTTGAGATTTCGTTGTGATTGAGGTGAATCTGTCGCAGATTAGATAATTTTTTGAATGATGGTACCTGAAACGCCTTGCAGAGTATTACGTATCAAGTTTCAAATATTTGTTTAAATCAATTTTTTATTTACATACGATATATATACATAGTTTAAGTAAAATTTAACCTTGGTAAGTATATTTCCAGACAGATCTAGAACTTCAAGATTTTTAAAGACTTGGAAAAGACGTTCCGTTTCAATAGAAGAAATTAAATTATTCCTCAAGTAGAGATGTTCCAAAAGTGGTACATTCATGAATGCCATCGGTGCTATGTAATATATTTGGTTATTGTTTAGTCGTAGTTCCTGAAACGCAAGTGGTAGTTAATCTAAGAATGTAGTTCATGAGAGATAAGACCAGTAGTCATAATGCAGTGGACATTTCCATCGAAATACATACGGCTTTGTATTTTTTCTCTATTCGAGTAAAGCAATTAGTTACACAAGATATTCGTCTAAAAAATTTCAAAAGCTTTCATTTCTGTCCAACAAAATAGGACAGTCAATTGGTATTCTATGGTGGGTAAGCATGCGTTGACATCATTCCTGATATTATTCATTTTTAAGTGTTTACCACTATGTTATAAAAAAGTATATTTTGATAGGAATCACTTCGCAGTAATCCTCAAATTACCCGTAAAAATTTTGTGATCAATCACAGATTGACAGATTAGTTTGTATCTGTTGATATTAAATAGACTGAAAAGTCTCTCAAAGAATAGAGTTCCATTGATTGCTAATAAGTTTGAATATTTTATATTGTTATAGCATTCTTCTCAGAACAGAGAGGAGCATACTATTTAAAATATTTTTTAAAATATATTTGTACTAGGTTTTTGCTTCCAAAATAACACGGATTTAGATTTTGAATATTTTACCTTTAGCAGTGGTAAGTTCATGAGTTCAAAATTGGCAATTTCTTTGATAGCGTTGTGAGATAAATCTAAATACATAAGCCGGATACAGTTCCTTAAATTCTGTGCCGGTATACTGCTGAGGCAGTTGTCACTCAAGTCCAGGAGTTCCAGTATGTTCTTGACATCCAATAATGATTTACTGAAGTATTCACAGTAATTGTCCCTTATACTTTTCATTAGTCTTCAGGGAAAAACAAGAGATAGTGAATCATTTTTTCAGGAATTTATATTGGGTTTAGTCAGTATTAAGCTACAGAACAGCATTTTTCTGAAATATCTACATTCTGTTTATTCCTGTAGAAAATTCCGTAAAGTTCAGCTGCTCATCAAAGTATTTATTATTTGCATATATGTTCAATTTATAGCAACGTTAATTGCTGTGGAGAGGAAATAAGACGAAATGCGAAAAGAGGAGAAGGAGGAGATCTGAATTAGAGGAATTAGGAATATGGACTCACAAAAATTTTCTCTATACCCCTAATTTTCTGCTGTTAATTATTCTCTGCCAATTTCCATCTCGTTATTCATCTTGTTGTTACTGATCAATACATTCTTAAATAAAATTAGTTCAAGGCCATTTATATCTCATTTGCCTTAATTTTAGTAGCTAATACAATCATCAGTTATATACTCATCAAAATTAACCTTGCCTATGAAAAAGCTCATTCAACAATGCATAGCTGATTTTACGGTGGAAAACCTGTTCTAAACCTGATTTTTTAAACGTTAATTCCGAAATAGGGTCGGTCGAAAAAAATGGCACTTATATGGATATTTTTAATTTCATGAGCCCGAAAAATATATTTTAATTTGAAATAGCTTTCAAATCACAATAAATACGGCTGCTAATGTGAGATAAAAAAATTGTAACTAACCTTGAAAGTGAGCAAATTTTGTTTCCTTCAAGGCGTAAATGTCGTAGACTTTCGACACCTTTTAATGCGTTATCGGGTAAATCCACTAGCTGAAATTTCTTTTAATTTCAAAATTTCCAAGCAGATTGCTATGGATGTTTTTAAATTATCGTCTACCTGATTATAATTGAGATTGAGCGAAATTAACTTTGGCAAATAACCAAGCGATGTCACATTTGTGAGCATATTTCTGGTAATTGTTAGATGTTCCAAATTATCTGTTAATTTGACAAAAGTTGTATTCTTAATTTCCTTGATGCCACAAGAGATCAATTGGAGAGACCGTATATTGGCAGATGGCAGTTCTTCAAGCACCTAAATTGGTAATTTTAAAGTTATAAGAAGAGAAGAGTTCATCTTTATTGTGCTGAGTTATTTGGGTTCTTAGTCTGTCTGGTATTATGAAACATAGTTTTAAAATTAGCAATGGTAATTCTGTGACACCACAGAGATTGATTTTTTAGTGGTAACAGACAGACTGCCAGACTAAGATCCCGCAAATAAGTCTGTCTGGCACCAGACAAATACGACACCTTTCATGAGCATAGAATGAAAATGCATGAAGGAGAGATGTAATTGTTTGGTTTTCTCGAAGAATTTTTCTTGAATTAACCGCGGAAATCTCTATTCATTATGCTAAGAAAGTAAAGGAAAAAATTTCAAGTTCAGAAGAGAGAGAGCTTAATATAACAAGGAAAACTCACTATAAAGTAAAAAATATGAAAATTTTAAAGTTTGAATGAATCTTACACCCTCATTATTCCTAGTTTTGGTTGTCCAAAATTGATTGAGTTCTAGAGAACAGTTTCCGAGAAACCGTAGAAACCAAAAGTTTTTTTATGAAAGCTAAAATTTTGACTTCTTAAACAATTTGATATGATTGAATTTTGAATTTTCCTGGATATTGAAAGAAGTGGTCCTGAAATAAGCGTAGAAAAAGCTTACCGGCCATGAAGTATTAGTGACTGTAAGCCTTTGCACTTGTCGTGTACCTAGTGATTGTATAATATCATACAGGGATGTATCGACAAGATTTTTACAGTCGATATAATAACCATCAGATTTATCGTCACAGATGCATGAATCAAAGCTTGGGCAGGGTGCCGTCGCATAATTTGCGAGAATAGTTAGTAATATTAGCTGTCGCGATGAAGAAATAATCATTTCAACTTAGAATACTAAGTTAAAAAAGAAAAATCAGTATTGAGATACAGCAAATCGAACTGTTGGCGTTGCTCCGCTGTCATACGTATAATTCCAGAAAAATTGCCCGCAAAACATATCATAGTTAACCAACTCATCTTATTGCAATTGTTCGATAGATTAATAAAGTTGAGCAGAAGACTGCTTTGAGAGATAATAAAACAGAAGAATTGGTAACATGGATTGTACCTTCAAATAGTTCGGTGATAGTACTTCATAGAATCAGAAATACAAAAAATCCACGTGTATAAGCGCGCCTGAACAATACAGAATTCCAGAATTTTCAATACAAATATTTCAAATGCTATGGCGACTGAAAAATTGTATTTAAAATTGATACTGGAATTTCTGTATCGCTGTTCGACCTTCAAAATTTATCTAAAATAAAAGAAAATAATTGCATGGCATGGTATGTAACCTACTTCTCTCGACACGAAAGATGCATTCCACTGACACAGATTAAACATTTTCCGATCCCGCTTATTCGCATGTACATAATCTATTATGTAGAGCCTATATTTGCATCTGTCTTATGTCAGATAAATATTTACTTGAGTAATGATCAGTTGAGTATATGATATTATAAATTGACAGTGGATGTTAAGTTTAATTTGAAATATTACCATTATTTTAAAGGTAGGGATCGATATCTGGATTCATTTTTTAACGAATAATTGAAGAGAAAGACGAATAAAGTTTCGAGAGATCTTACGCTTTATTGCTGTCAGAGTTAGACAAGACGTTATCAGTAACTGATAGATCTGAGTTGTGGATAAGTCCGTAGAGTCAAAACTGATTGAAATCTGTTTTTATTCTTCTTATTACATGTGACATCTGACGGTGGATTTTAAATCGTTTCTTAAAAAGAATCAAAAAATGCAAAAAGATTTTTTTATAAGAGATCTGAAGTTGTAGGTGTTATCCTTCTGGGTAAAACTATTTGAATAGGATAGACAAAATTCCAGGGAAGAAGTCATTGGGTTCGTACCCACTCAGTACCTCTTGTTAGAGTAAATACCCGTTACTGTTCAATGTGAGAGAACATGACAATTTAGGTCACCGGGTCAGCTCCTACCTTTACTAGCCCTCCGCGACCGCAGAGGTTTTAATCATCTTTAGCCATGTCAGTAACCTACTCTACTCTTCTCCTCATCGCGCATGCATTTGATTCTTCAATAACTGTTCTTATTGTCTCGCATAAGCTCATATCTCCATCTCAATCGTTTTGATGTTTTACATTTCGAATTGTCAAGTGTAGAAGCTGTTACTAAGATTATAAAAAAATAATATTCACTGGAACGACGAGAAATCATTTTATGATTTTTCATAAATTAATCTAATTTTAAACTGTAGACAAACAAACACACAGGAAAATGACTGGAATGAGCAATTTATCGATACGAAACATTTTAAAAATTATTGCTGTTGGGCCAAAAGTTTAAATGGATTCAAATGTTTTGTGAATGCACACAGGAAAGAGAACTTACACGATGGTATTCATCGTTTGGTCAGGTCATATTTATGACATCAATTTTTGGTATGTGTCCTACTTTTGCCTCTCTTTTCTTCTTTTATTTCCATTCCTCTGGGTATGTAACCTCAAAAATAGTTGTTTCATCTGATAAATAATAATCAATGTAAGACATTCGGATAGTGTAATTGTCCTCAGCGCTATCATCGTTTGGTGATATCACATTGTAGAAATTAAACTGATTATCACAATTTTTGAAAAAAAAAAAACAATCGGTCTGATCATTTTTGTACTTTACATATTTTTTTTCTATAACAATCTAACAGTCTTTGTGCGAACTGCTTGAAAAACTCGTTCACTTACGTCACTGTTATTCATAACTTCTGTAAGAGAGTTTACATTCACATTTAAAGAAGTTCTCCATTTTTTATCCTTATTCTGACAATAGAATTGTGCTGTATGCAATCCTTTTGTAAATATTTACTGTTATGAAAAAATTGTCACTTCGAAGGAGTTTTATAAACTTTTGAAAGAAGAAGGAAGTCAAAATTCATATTTTGACAAACGTTTGAATTTATTTCCTGCATTATTTTATTGTACATAGGCCTTTTTTTCGATGAATGCATCTGCTGTTATTTGTTTGCATCAAATTATGCATGAAAATGCCTAAGTAATCGGCAACAGTAAAACAACTCTGAAATAAGCTTGAAAATTGATGATTCTGATTGTGCAAATTCAGCAACAACAGTCTCTGGTTATAATTCAGTATTTGTTCTAACTTGGATTGCAGAGATTAGGACAAAGCAATGATATTAGTGAAAAAATGAATTGCTCAATTTGTTTAAGATTTTTCATTTGATGGCTTTGTGAAGATTATAGTAATATTATTTTCAAAATTGTTGCATTGCAGATGTCTAAATACGAAAATGATGATTGATTAGAATGTCATTTGAAATTTTTTTCAAAAATTTGTATCCTTCTCAATGCTATACTCCTTTTGGCTAGTTGTTGTAAATATTAAAACAGGTAGAGCAGAAATAAAACACGGTTGAAAATGGAAATCAAGTACGATTAAGTAATAAGCAATACTTGAAATAATCGCTTGATTTCTTGTTATTACATGCTAAATTAAAAGTGGCGCAAATCCACTCATTGAAACACTACGAAGCCTTACTAAAACTAAAATGAGAATTAAAGAGCTTATAACTCTAGTTTAAAAATGAGAGAAACACTAAATTTTGTAAGCAATTTAAAAAATTATATCAGATTTCTAAGAAATAATTTTTTTTCACAATCCTCTGAATTTAGTTTTGTTGATAAGTGAAATCTTATGTAACTACAGATTATGAAGCGTTTGCTTTTCTTCTGTTGAGATTTTTAAAGTTAACCCAAAATATGTGTGGATTTGCTGGTGAACTTACAAGTAATAGGCAAAGTAATAGAGTACTTGATTTATTTCAGCTTATTCATTCAGATTTCCTTCTTTAGAAGCCGACGGTACTTGGAGTATTTATGGACCGTTTGGTTGCTTGAAAGCAGTAGCTTAGATTTTTCATTATAATGTTTGAAAAAGGAAGGTTTGATAATTTTGACTGAAAATTGAACCGTTCTGTCACATATGAAATTTTCTTTCGCTCTCTGTTGCGACTGCATGACATCCCACTGTAAAGCATAATACAGCCTCAATTTTTATTTTTTTTTTATGAAATGATTTCGCTTAGTTCGTTCGACGGCAGCAATGCATACGCTGTAATCTTGATTTCATTTAGTTCAGTATGGGGGAAGCTTAATCTGTATTATCAGTTTTGCTGGAATCTCTTTGATTGATTTCTTGCTTTTGTGTAAAGTATCATCACATATTCAAAATGTTCGAAGAGACGATTTTTCTTGAAACATAAAATGTTGTTACAAGAAGTGCTTTAATAATCCATTAAATTCTACAAATTTTATTTTTGTTCATATATTGGGTCATTATTAAAAAGATATTTACAGATACAAACGAGAGATTAAGTTCAGCATGTTTGACGCCAACTGATTGTGCCTTAGAGCAAGAAATACCTAGTGCAAATACATCAACAACATTTCAAAGTAATGATCGAGAAAGCTATCCGGAATTTCCACAAATGGATAACGGTTCGCTTTATAGTTCAGTTATGAAATATTCTTATTTTCTGGCTATATGAGCTGCAATGGAATTAGTGGTCAGACTCTAGAGGTCAAAATCTATAATTCTCCAGTTTAAATTTCTTTTTTTATATGGCATAAATGCACGATTATAATAATATTACAAGTTTCCAGTTTTATTTTTCGCCATTTTACATTAGTGGAATAAAATGGAAATGGTAGTTGCTTATATTTTGAATTTTCTTTTCGCTGTTTTTAATTCCAGTTCTTTGTCCATTTTTTAAAAGCGAAATAACATTCTAAAAAGAGACTTATTCCTCCTTGTAGAATCAGTTGGTACAGAAGACGAGACAGTGTCGGTTGCAACAAACGTTTCGGAAGAAAAGCAACATTTAATACTTTTTGATGCGGAAGATGACATTTTTACTGAAGGTAAGCTTTTACTTTGCGTAAAAAATTGAATGCAAATCAAAATAAAGTAATTCAAGTTTCAGTGATGATGAGAGGTGTTAGAAATTTTGGGTTTTGTTTTCTGCTTTCTTTTCTATCTTTAAAGTGTCTGTTTGATGGTTATCACAATGTCTGTTTGGAAATGAACAATTTGCATGGCTATACAAAATCGTATTCTGTATTTCGTACTTCTAGATTTCCACATTATTCTGAGTGGCTGATGCAAAGATTTGGGTTCTGTCCTGCAAGTATGCGGAATTAAAAAGAGTTACTCTGAAGATAAAAAAGAGTACCAAATAGTCAGAAAAAATACATACAGTAGTTTTCTAATGCGGTCATATTAGAAAACAATTATATGTATTTTTTTTGATTATTTAGTATTAATTATTTTCTCTGTTAAGAAATTGTTACTGCTGAAGAAGCCTTTGCTGATGAAATATTGCCGAAACCGAAGGAAATGTGTAAAAAATTGAAACAACAGGTGGTAATTTCATGAGCTATTATTAGAGTTCAAATGTAAATATTTACAAATGAAATTTTATAAACTTAGATCCAATATGGATCTTTAACCATTTAACCTTATTAATTAAATCTAACTGGAAAATGATAGGTAGGAATTTTCGGGTGATATTTTATAAATTTGTAGGTGAATATAGTTTCCGCGGTACTGAACGACATGAATGTGGTAGTATCATCGCTTAGTAATGCTTCACAAGGAGCTGGTTACGTTACGAAGTAAGTTTTCAAATTTTCATTATTTCATCGTAATTGAGTTAAACATTTCAAACTAATGTGTTTTGAATGTCCTTTCATTAAGTTTGCTGAAGATCTCAACAAGTATATTATCACGATGTGAGCATAAAAGCACGTTGGCGTTCGTTTTTGTGTACGAATGTATTGTATAGTTGATTTCTGTGTTTCTAAATTCAGGATTGCAGTTCACCAATCTTTCAATAAGGACTTGGATGACTTTTATGCCGCAATAAATAGTCAGGAAAGTCACAATTTTACTGGAAATAGTGCGGTGAACAATGGTAAAACTACTGTTAATTTTCAGTTTCATTCACAACCCAATGGACATCCTCCTTCATTAAAAGTTGGTTTTATTTCCCAAAAATTTATCCTTATAGCTGTTTTTTAGTCTCCAGACCTAAAAACAATATTTTTAGCATGAAACCTAAAATTTGAAATTTCATCAGCGATTTTGAGTTAGTTTTAAAGTTAATCAGTTTAATTGTTCTGTCTCTTTAGCTTCTAAAAGTAGTGGATGATTTATTGTAATTGATTGTCGAGTGGAGTGTATAGATCTGAATCGGTTGAATTTTAATATCTCGATGGCATCTAAACATGAATTCAGTTGATATGAAATAAACTTTATATGGTTCTATACATATATGTCCGCAATATGTTATTTTTATACTGAAGAATGAGTTTTGTTTTAACCACTTCGTAGTTATAACAGTTTCAAGTTGATATTCCAGGTACAGATTGAGGGATTTCGAGCAGTGTTTGATGATATTATTCTGATGCACCTTCCAGCTTTTATATATGATGATCAAAAGACTAGTGTTCCATTGAATTTCAAAATTAATTTGATGGATACACAAATTACTGTCAGAGTTAGTCATATTTATGGCATTCTAAAAAGAGCAGAGTATCATATGGTACTTTCCAGACTAGTGCTGCTATCTACATTAAATTATTATCTGTCACTTTTTTGAGGCATAATTTTATTTGTCAATGAATCCCAGTTATCATTTTTTAATTTGCTCCTTTATCATTGATAGATCATCATTGATAATATTTAGAGGAAGAACTGACCAACTGCAAACATTTTGAAAGTGAAGTGAATTATTTAGAGAGTGAATATAGATTTCGCACACAATACTGGACTTCAAGATTATTTAGGACTGGATTTTATGAGAGAATAATATTCGAAAAAATGTTAAAATTCTTCACTTTTTTTTAGGATTCAAAAACAAAACCGTTCCTAATAAAACTGAACGATTGCGTCATAGAGCAGATAGAAGATGACGCCAGTTTGGATTCATCATAATATATGATGTCAAATTTGAGTAGTGAACTATCTTTTTGTTGAAGAAAATTCTGTTTTCATTTTTCACAGCAATATATGAAAAGTTTTCTGGTCCACTTATTCATCTAGTACATTTTTCGGAAGCTGTTTAAGCCCGAGAAACTGTGCAGATATTGTTTCATAATCGAATTAAGCGGCTGTGAAAATTCAAAATTTTATCTCAGGTCTGAAGCTCTTTTGTTTTTATCTTCCTAGTGTTTCCAATCTTTACTTTTTTGACCTGTTTTCCAGTTGTTTTCTGAAAATTCTGCATCATGCTCTGCTTTTCATAAATGCCGTTTCATGTTTCTTGTTCTTCATATAGTACAACATACGTCTTGTAAAAAGAATATGCAGAAATCTGTTCAATGAAATATGATTTTGAAACATGCCGTTTATTTCGAAAATTCCGATGCAGTTTGACAGAAAGATATCGATAATTATATTCATGAATGCCCCATGCATTGTGTGTAATATTTTATGTACAAATTACGATTTTTTCAAATGAAACTGGGTTTTCGGTTAGGTCATCGACTTTGTAATCGGTAAGATGTAATAGAAATTCTCCGTTGTTCATTACACTAACTTTTTATCTCAATTCTTATAAATGTTCTTTATCTTTCTGTCCAGAAATTGTACAATACAGACTTTGGCCTTTGTCATAAACAGTGCTAATTTTAAGTGCAATGCAAAAATAAATCATGTAACCGAGTGAATCGTACCAGGATGTAAAATACATTAATACATTAACGAAAATTCGGTAATGAGAAATGATAGCAGGGTAGAGGTATGCAGATTGTGAAGCGTCGGGAAGCCAAATAAAGTAAGACAATTAAGATGGACATAGAGATCTAATTTTGAAATATCGTTCAGAATTCCATATGAAACTAGAAGTACCTCATCTTAAACGATACCACACGAAAAAATTTATTCCTATTCTCTTTTTTCCATGTGAATCATATGGTCTTTTCTGGTAAGCGTGTTTTTGTGCTCGTGCATACATTCAGATTTCTCAATTTTGAAATGAAGCTAAGCCCACATTTCCATGTCGCGATTCGTGTGGTTATTCCCATAGTATAGCTTCTGCTTATGCATATGCAGTTCCTTTGATTAAGGGAAGTTTGGGAGTTTCTAGACTCATCTTGAGCTACTAAACGAAAAAAATAGGAGATGGGAAAAGGAAAGAGAAACTTGACCTTTAAAAACATTACTCTTTTATTTAAAAAACATAAGTGAAAGTATTGCGCAATAATTGCACCACTATTGGAAATATAACTTGGGAAATGAAGTTTTCTTACCATTCACCGTATTGAGTTTTTGTATATTCTCTCAGCCATTACAATGTCGCAAGAAAAATCCGGAAGTTCCTGACTGAAATAGATTATGAGAGAAAAGAATGATAATGTTATTGAAGGGAAACGAGTTTCACATTTGAAAGCAAATTCTAAAGCTTGTATTCGGAGCGAATGAATCGCGGTAACCACCAAAGTTTTCTATCTAGAATAAAAAGTAATGTGTTCCCATTCTTCGAAATATCCGCAAAGGTATACAGTCGATGTAATTATTGTTAATAGTTCCGAATTAAGAAACATCTTGAAGTGATAACACAGTTTACACAATGTGAGAAAAACATGTGTCAGGAGATGTTAAATTTTTATCAGTGATTTTGGTTAAGCGCTTTTGTTCATATACGCGCAGAGGATATAATCAAAGTGAAATAACAAAAGAATCGACTGAGGTTACGAAACTAAACAAATATAAAATTTTTACCAGCAATAGATTAACGATTTTCTCATGATTATAACGTAAGGGTTCATAAATACGAAAACAAAAATATACTTGAGCGTGTAAACTCTTTCAGAGATCTGTATCGATAGTTCATTTCTGGAGACATATCCTACACTGAGTAAAGTCGAAATTTCATTCGAGTAAATTTGCAATGAGAACTCAGTACATAAAGAGTAAATGGGGAATAATACTGGTATTAAAAAAATAGAAACTGAGCAAAATTTAAAATGAACAAAATTCTTAACAGTTCTTTAATGCTTAACAGATGGCGCTGAACTAGCACTCACACGTGCTCGCTCGAGTGTTTGCAACAAACTTCTCACTTTTTCTCTAGTTGAAAGAACGGTATGTTCCCGGTTTTCCAGGACGAAACGTCCAGATGTTTTCCATGCACTTTGCGCTTTCCAAACAATTTCATTCGATGCTAGCACTCGCATGGAGACGCTCTTGTAATCAAATGATTTTGCAACTGCAAATACTCATTGCATATCGGGTTACATCTTTTCAAATGTTGAAATTTTTATATGTCACTAATACGGATAACTAAGAATATGGGAAATAAAATTTTTTTTTTGTTTTTTTTGTTTTTTTTTTTTTTTTAAAAAGTGAACTAACCTTCAGTACTTTTCTCTTCAAATAAGTTTCGAGGAATGGTCGGCTCCAACGATCTAGTTGGAGCTGAACTTGTTTCTTTTATTGTTTCTTCAACCAGTACGTATTCTGATTCAGTCACATTCCTTTGTCGTGATTTTTGGAAAACCTTTAAAAAATAACTGAGTTGTAAGTACATCTTTCGCTTCATGAATATAGTAGTAAACTAATGTCCATACTTGAAACATACTCTTTGTCTAATATGAAACCAACAGATATCGAAACGGACTACATATTTCTTTAAGCTGAACTACAAGCTTTGCCGATCAACGATTTTCTACGAATTACAAGAATTCTTACGCCAACAATAAATGTCTGATTTCGGTATAAATGGATGTCTGACTATATAAACTAGCAGTCTATCCAAGTTACATCTTATTTCCTACTAAACAATCTTTGTATCTATTTTTGTTCTCTTCACAAAACTTTTTTTAAAAATGTTATGGTGAGGAAAGCTTCTTCCCTTCCTTACGCTCATAATATACGCACATATTATTAATGATCTGATAACAACCAGATCACTTTCTTTGTAACGGTTTACAATCAGACGATTGTATATATCATCTTATCCTTTTTTTTTTTGATGTTTTTATATCAACAGTGGCTCTATGTTATTTATTGTATGGAGGACTAAGATGAATATAATCATCTGGGTCAAGTAAACATATAAAGCTTCTAAGCTCAAATCAAACATAAAAAAGAATTTATGATAAGCAGTATTTCCGCTGTATACCTGAAGCGTAGTACATACCGCAGCATGTTTTCTAGTGTGTCAATACCAAAACTTTTCAAGTTAACACTGCGCTAAGAATGTTCTACTTGCTTTTTACAGGAACTACCATTTCTTTATTTTTACTCGTTTTAATACAAATTACGAGGTACTTCTTTGATGATATCATTAGCTGTGCTGTAAATGCTTGTCCGAAGAATAACGTATGGTTGATCCTTGCTAACGTTATGAATACATATCAGAAAAGTTCCGCTCATTGTACGCTTAAGTGGATGCATATCTATAAAGAATAGATTATAAACTCCAAAAATAAAAAACTGAATTCAAACTGAAGTCCTTTACTGATTTAAAAAAATAATCATTCGAATCTCGAAAATCACGTTATCTAAGAAAATTTCTTTAGTGGCCTTCAAAACTGTAGAACATACTACCAGTTATAATCTTCTTTTCGCTCGAAAAATCCCGATCCAATGATTTCATTTTATGAAGCATAGCGTGTTGTCCCAAGGGACGATTATTTGTTTTTTTCTCCGATGAAAATTGAGCAGATGGCGATGACTGGGTTGCTCCCGACGGTGTTCCACCACTACCTTTGATTATGGAACTGATCCAAGCTCTACTGCTTGGATCCTGAAACAAATATCGAAATATCATTTATTCACCAAAACCGATTGGAAGTTTACTAGTTCATACACAATTTAAAAGCTAGAAGTGCAATTTATAAAATTTCACGTATGTGAAACATCAATTTACGGTTTCTTTTTTTCTGATAACGAAACATCGAGTGGAACCATTCCAGCATGCAACAAAATCCATGATCGGTTCTTTGGATGGCAAAATACGATGCCCGTATTTTATGTTTTGGTGTTCATCATTGTTACTCAACATTTCATTGCTGTTTACTTCGATCAAAACATATTCCTCGGCTGTATCCGCATTTTTTCCTGCATTTGTAAGTGCCTATAAAAAAAAAATTGATATAAAGTATTGCGTTAGAATCTGCTATCCTAAAATTAATCTTCAAATTTAACCTAGCTAAATCAAAAAAGAAAAGTACGTTAAATGAACTGCATCGAACAAATAAATTTAACTAGTATTTATACCATTTGCACGACATTCCTCACTGTGCTGAAAGATTCAGCATGCACAATAACCGGTGTATCGTCATTATACAAGCCCGATATGCGCAGTACGAAAATCTGTCGTTTGAGAATGGGAACTGTCTTCACAGTCGTCGTCTTAAATGAATGACTTTATTTTTAAGGCCTTTGCCGTCACTGAAATACTAATAAATTGCATGTCTGCAAGTGACATTTGATACTTATACTGCAAAGTCGAACCGGAAAGACATTAAGTGTCTGAGGACATAACTGCTGATCGGTGTTAAAGTTGACAATGCTATCTTCGTCATGCAAATAGATATGTTCTTCTTGTTCAAAATGTGAATATAAAAATATAGTTCCTTGATCCATCGGCATATTTGTGGGTGTTCGTAACGGAAGATGACGATATCCTGCCCGAATACAATGCACAGGAACTACCCGTTGCGCCAGACATCTAAAAAGTATACACTGTCTGAAAAACCGAAAGAATTCATATGTTAGAAGCGATCAAATCAATCGTACTATATATACTTTTAGCATAAAGGATGTTGAAAACATTTTCAAATAAAGGACTCATCAAACAAAAGATGTTTCTTTGCGCCTACAATGATGATCCTGTTTATTCATCTTTAAATTGACTATGCTTCCAATCTTAAATACCTTTGTCTGCATGCAATATATTGCATTCTTGTAAATCACATCCCTCTTTATAAAGACTTACTTTTCCTACCACACTTCAGTCTTCTACAAGCTTCGGTGATCGGCATTTTTCCAGTTTTCAGTCCAGATTTCATCTTCAGTTCAACCACATGTTCAAAACTCACAATTTTTCATTTCTCACAAATAAGAAACTCATCTATAATTGTATTTGTGTTCTCTGTATTCACTAAGAAAACTATTACTGTCGTTGATAAATCTTTACCAAATACCTTACGTTCGTGGGCAACACAAAAATTTAATCGTCAATATCCTCTAAACAAAGGTAATATTTTTCCACGACATACATTTGCTGTTTGAACTGACAGGAAAAAACATCTTGATTTTGCTGTTAAAAAAAAGAGGAAAAGAGATACCTGCCGCTTGGGTTCTCGCAAACCGAGATTCGCAAAAAAGCCAGAGAAACGAAAGCGATCCGAAATGTTGAGGTGTGATTCCAAATCGGGTTCACCGAATTTCGACTTACTGTTTTACTCTTCTCTTTAGCACAGTCTGCTGGTATTCCGATAAGTTCCACCTCGACATAAGTTGAAGCATTATGTTGGTTTGGACACACATGCTGTCCTGATATTATCTAAAGAAATGGAAGTTTTAAAAATTTAAGTTCAAACGTTAACCTGAGAAGTGATTAAAAAAGTTAGTTATAACGTGACTTTTTGCATATAAAATTGTATTTACATAACATAACTTTAAAACTGTTTACTGTTACGAACAATTGAATGAATCCATGAAGGGAAACCGCATTATTGAACTCAAGCTTCAGTCGAAACTCCTCTTCTGATGTTTCCATTGAAAGTTATAAGGACTGATTTAATCTAATCGAGAACTTTTCCACCCACTTTCATTTATACCGTTTATTTGTACGTTTCATTTTTAATTTAGATTTGTTCAGCCTTCAGTCCATAACGAAAGCAAGATCACTTGCTCATTGAATCAGGTATCATGTGTAGAATTTGAAGACTAGCTGAGATGTTTTGGTGAGAAATTCAAAGAATCACCAAATGTACGATCATAATATTTCTCTTCATACAATTGCCAATTATCAAGATTTCAAAGATCATAAATATTGATTAGAACAGGTAACAAGCAATAGTTTACCGTAACTGTATAAAGCAAAGCTGATATCGAGGTAGTATCTTTGCAGAGTGGATTGAAACGATTATAGTGTGGGTGGGAATCGTCCCATAAAACCCTCGGCTTCAAAGTGAACCCACAATTTCCAGTCTGTTCGAACATTGCTGCATTTACGGCCATTGCTGTATCAGTAGTTTGAAAATTTAAAGCAACCATTTGCAAACCAAATGCCCAATATTGAACTGGATTAAAGTTGGAAGAATCAATACGCATACCGGCAGGATATATTCTAACAATCTGTTTACGTGAATAAGCGATAAATTCCAGTGGATGCTTTCTGAAATCCTTGATAAATTCACTTTTCCCATAATTGGAATTGAATAAATCTTACGAATAACTGCCAGTTCACTCATTAACTGCAAGCAAATATTTGAGTTGCATAAATTCTCGATTTTTAAAATTGTAGCAGTCACCTTGAAAGTTTCCGCGCGGATGATTCATTAAGCGACGTGACCTGGTAGCATGATGCATTACTGTTGGGTCTCAAAGATGAAATGAGGGAAAATCGAGTTTCCTCTCCAGATTTCAATTTGTTTTCTCCATTGGCTATTGCGACATTCCGTAACCGTCGTGGTGGAGCTGATATTGGTAGTAAGTTGGAGCCTGCTTGAGTTGTTTCCTCGTTTCTCGACTCTTCGAGCATCGAGGATTTGGTAGACTTTTCTCGTCGATGAACAAAATCAGTCGTGCCAGAAAAACCCTGAAAAATCTTCTTCGTTATTATGTGACATTAAGATGTATGCAACACCATGAAGACCTCAAGCATAGTATTAACTGTTTATATCACTCTGTAACATAATAAATTTTTGCAAAACTGAAGAGTCGAACATAATGATGTACTGAGAGAAGTTTGAGTGGCTGCTACCAAACGCTTAACTCTACCTTGAACTTTACAGCCTGCATATAATTCACTAGATCCGATAATTCAGGTGCAACTGGAGGTCCTGGTATCTTATTAGGCCTATGCAATACTCTTTCGGCGTTATCAGGGAATGGTTCATCATCTAGTCTCGAGTCGAATGCAGCGTTTGTCTAAATTACATGAAGCATGTCACAAATATAGCGAGATAATGTAATTTATGCTTCATACATGAACTGCAGACTGATTACATTAGTCGATTTTGAACAACAAGATGTTTCAGCGATTAAAGATGGAATAAAACAACTACACATCAGATTCATATCACTGGTGATATGTAGAGCGCGAAAATAAAAATTAAAGGCTCTTTGAATTTTAATCTATGTCTAAAAAATTTCACTATAACACAAGCAGTTCTGAAATATTTGTGTATCAAAAGTTTTAGAAGTTTAACAAACCGTTTGTGTTAATCTTGATACAATGTTTTTTTGCTCCTCGTCAGCTTCACTGGATGATTCATGTGGCTTGTCTCCTGACAACGGGCTTATTACCGTTGGACCTTCGGAATCTGCATGGAATCAAGACAGTTGACTTCAAAATACATCGTCTGAGAAATTTCGTTTTATGCAGAATCAGTAGTAAATTGTAACCGACCTGCTTCTTCGTCATCCAGGTCATCATAAAATTCTTCAAGATCATCTTCGTCTGTTGCACAGAATCCACTGCAAATTTTATGCATTCGTTATTTCATTAAAAATTTGTTCTATTTAAAGAAACAAATTATTTTATCAGGTAAACAAACTCGGCCTGCTGCATAATCACGTCATCTTCATTTTTGATGAAGTATTTGTCTATTCGTAGTCCAGCACTTGGTTCTGCCACCATTTTCTTATTTTTAATTAAAATTTTGTTTTGCAACTGCCATGGTGATGGAAGTCGAGGAGAATTACTATAATCAGCTTCGAACAAAAAATAAGTAACAAGCATTTTTCCAAGATAATTCTGAAATATGCATGACACTGCTTCAAATGAAATTTTGAGCAAAGTAAATTTTTTAAATTAAAGTTCAAGAAGGTCGAAATCAAACTTTAAACATTTGGGCCATTCTTGCTTGTTGCTGAAGTGAGCAATGATTTTCGATTGATAAGACAACAGGTAAATTGCTAGTAATGAAGGCACTTTTTTTGATAACACTGAGTACTTCACGAAAACCAATTTTGGATGTCAAAGAATGACCATGGAATATCTGAGGCAAGCCATTTTCACCATCCCAGCAATCTAATTCAACACATCGACAGCCTGTCAATAGTACCTATAATTCTAAGCAAAATGTATTTGAAACCCTTACTTGATTTAACTAAAGACTAGTATAAGAATCTTTCCTACAGCATCAAATATTCATAACCTATAAGTTCAAGACCTAACAAATTTGACTGAAACTGCAGAGAGTGTTCATCTGGATTACATAAAAGAAATGCATGATCCTAGATTTTTTGGAGTTATTCTGTTTCTGGGGACTTGAACAAATTTGGAAATAATAAGTGGGCAATAACAGCCCATTGATAATGATGCATATAAAAATCCAACTTGGCGATACATTTCGGCGGATGATTCACCCTTCAGCTGATGACCAGTGAGGTAGGTATTGTGACTCGAGCAAATATAGTAATAATTTAATGGATAATGAAGCATATTTTGTTCGGGCTTGATTACTTCAGGCACAAATGCATAATTCGTTGAATCAGTCATATAGCGCACAAATCCTTCAAATGAAAGTTGATGTTTACTTCTGCAAGCTGGATCCGGTTCGTGTTCCTGGAAGTTGTCAATGTTATCAATGTCAAATGAAAATTGTCAATCTGAAACTATGCAATACACGATATATAATGCCGTGAAATCTTTTATAAACTCATCTGTATTATCTTGATAGCATAATCGTTATCCACAATTTCCATTTGATATGTTTCAAGAAATTGTTTCAACGTTGCGAGAGTTAGAAATGAACATCTTGATGCATCCATTAGGCCCGTACTGAAATAATGTGCTCTTAATGAAAATTTCTTAAAAATTCGAATTGCATCAACAAGCTAATAATAAATCATAGAATATTTTTTACTCCTATATTCGAAATAATGAAGATTTTTTCTATATTTCCAATATTTAGGCATGAATCATCATCACTTTCTTGACTCAATTCGTTTTAAAGGATTTTATGGAGATTAGGCAATATATTTTTGCGATGGTGCTCTAATAATTTACATAGTAAAAAATATTTTATTCACTTAAATTTTCCATGTTTCTAAAAAAATAATCAATTTCAAATAACTTTTTTTTTTATAAAAAAAAAAGACCTATTTAAACTTGCAAGAGCTAGTGCGCCATATATCTTGTGCTGCTTTTCATTAATGTGCTGAGTTATAAAATTATTCCTTGTAAGAACATCTGCAATCAATCGTATAAAATGTTATTAAGCAATTCAAGAAAGAGAGAGAGATAGGAAAAATCAAGATATATGTTGGTACATGTTGAAATATAATTTCCTCTGTGAATTTCATCATCTTTCTCATCTTCTCCGGATGTTCACGCTGAATTATTAACCATTTGGTATAAGTTCATCCGAAAGCGATGGCTCCAATTCTGAAAACTTTCGATTTCTTTCACGTTTGACTGCACTTGCATTGCCAAATCCACGTATCGCGAGGAAATCGTTGAAAATATCTCTAGAAAAGCACCGCAGAATCATTATCGTTGATTTATTTTCATAAGAATTCAAGCCTTTTAAAATATATTTTCCATGAATGAACTTACTTTAGATCTGTTCGCATGTTCACACTAAATAATTTGTATAATTCAATAAATTCAAATAATGTTACAGGCTTCTCCAAATATTCGCTTTCGCAGGATTTCGAAGGCACCAAAAACTCCTTAGAGACAGTTGGGCTTTCACTTGAACTTTCGGAGCTTTTTGTTCTGTTAACAAAAAAGTGGTAGAGACTTGAACCTTTCGTTTTTGAATATTTATAGCATAAAAATAATAACCAATAGCTATACATGTTTAAAAAGAATGTATTTTAATAATAATGAGATTGGTTCGCAACACAAAATTCTTTTAACATTCAAAAATGTATTTCTAGACAGTTTCGAGATTGTTATGCTTATTACAATCACACTCACTTCTTAGTTTTTCCAGACCAAAAATTGGCTAAAGCTCGTGCAGATAGCCTTCTAGATTTGTACCATGAAGAGATACTAGCACTATCCGTTGATGAAGAACTGTCGTATGACCGTGATTTTTTCTTCAGTGTTTTTTGATTTGATACAGTGCATTGTGGACCATTTATGCCGTTTCGTACTGATTGGTACTCTACCTGAAAATTTTTAGAAACACTGGAGCAGCGAAGGTGTATTGTGATCTTCTGAAATATAATCCTCGAATGTCCAAATTTCTCTCAGGATGTGTATTCCAAAGTGATGTTGATATCAATGTTTCTTTCTTCCTCTTTCTTACGCAACTGCCATAAAATCTGGATATGAAGTCCGGATGGTTAAAAGTTCAGAATATTCAAAAATCAATAGTATTTCAGAATTTGGATATTTGAAGCACTCTCAAGGATAAAAATGGTTGTGGACTTTTTGGATAGGCACTAATAGGCTTACGATTTTCAATCGTCGAGCAACAGCATTCGTTATTTGTTTTAAACGGCTTTTTGTTGTCGTAAATTCTGCAGAATGAATCGTTCTTAACTGAAGTGATTCTGAAACGATACTGCGCAAACCTAACAAGAAACACCTGACATTCTTAACGCATCTTCAAAATACTAACAAATTATCAAAAGTATGTAAAATTCAAGATACTCATGTAGTGATACCTGAACCCTTCCATCCTTCAACTTGGCCACCAAAAGCTTGAAGAGCTTTAAGAGGCAGTAGATTAGATACCATGCCTTTATCGATTACGCTATTCTGTTCGTAATTAGTGCATAGCTGTAGATATAGCTTTCTCAGCCACAGAACTCGTCGATCTGCGCATTTCTGCTGTTCCAGTAAATAATTTACAATCTGACAAGGATTATTTATCAAAAGGTTAAAAACCAAATTTTAGGATATTTTTTTAAATTTCCTATATTATAGCAACTGTGGAATCTTAATTCCAGCGCAGTTAAAAAAAGAAAGTTAAAAAAAGTACATGTTTCTCAAGCTCTATTAGATAAGCATAGAATTAATCATTAAAAATTCTCTTCATTCAATGGAATTAAAACTTTCACGAATTATGTTTAATTGAAATTACAAGCATACAATTGTTAGCCCAGTTTTCCAGCACTCAGCGCTTTTCTCTGGTGCGATAAAGTATAAAAATTCATTATCAGACAAATAACAACCAAAATTTATTGCCCAACAATGCATCTGCACAGGCATCTCTTCGTTATTATGGCGTCGATAAATGTTCTGAAAGACAGTCTTTGAAATAAAGAATGCTTCCATGCAAGTCGTTATGGGTACAAAGAAATACAGAAATAATAAGTTAATTAGCATATTTATTTTATTTGCATCCTTAAATTTATCGCTTGTTTTTTTATATCCAAATTCTTTTGTGGGCCACTGCTACTTTTTACCTATACTACGTTAAAAAGCTATGTTAGAAGAAGAAATCTTAACTTGATAATCTTTAACAATAATTTGACCTCAATATCGATGTCGTGTGAGGTAACATTTTCAATAGACTTAACATATGAAAGGTTTAAAAAGCCACATTCTAGTGTAGTACAAGCAACTCCAGCTGGTCTTAAAACTGGTGATGAAGGAAGATTACGACTTTCCGATGGTGTCATATTTTGTGATTTCGCGCTTTGCATTCGTGTCAAGGATGGGATATATGCATCCTGGAATGCATTCAAGCTATTTTTGTAAATTAGAATGAAAGTTTTTAGATAAACAAGAAAAGCTTCGGCTAGCGGATCACATCAAAATATTTGAAATAAGAATTCATAACAAACGAATCCCGTATACATTCCAAGCGAATTTCCTTGAAAACTGCAAAATTTTTGAAGGAAAATTTCTCATTCGAAGCCTTAGTTAAAATCATTAAATAGAAAATACTTTGTCTTTTGTATCCTTCTTTCCCAAATAACCAACTTTACGCCATGATAATAGGCTACAAGTGGCATCCAGTTTCAGCATGCAAAGTGTGCTGCGACCTGTACACGGATCATAATGAATAACTATTGTACCATGATGAAGTCGCTGGATTACATCCAGATCGAAATGATTCGTATCTAGAGGTACCAAAGTAGCATTTTTTACAACACCATTTATCGGTTGCACTGGATCGTAACCCTAAAAACTTAGTATTTTCAAAGATCGAGATTTCTTGAACACCGGACATGTTCATTTTCGTTTTTATTTAAAGAATAAGATTATAATCATACCTTGGGTTTTGGATTTTCTTTCCCAATACTTGGTCCAGTTGGATCCATAACGAAACTGCGTATATTCTTATAATGGCGATAAAATAATTCCAAATTATCAAGAACTACAGCCACCAGACTGATCTTATCAGCATTTAATAACCCACTAACAACAATTTTGGAGTCACAACGGCTGCCACTAGTTTGTTCTTTTATAAACTATAAAAAGAGTTCAAAAATTTTTCAATAAATTACATTTCTTTAGCATGGTATTGTATTTTTGTTTGAATCAACGTTGTAAAGAATGAGTGATACCTCGAGCTTGTCTTTATCATCTTCATCATCAGTTATCAGGACACTTGGTATATCGTTTACTACTGCATATAAGTCCCGCAAGAATACGCCGAAAAAAGGAATCAGTCTGCACTGTGGCATACGTAAGGCTCTTTGAATCGCTTCTCGATAAGTAGTCGATAAAGCCGCCTGATTGCTCGGTAACAGGGCATCACAAAGCTATAAATTATGAAAATCATCACAGTTTCTTTCGTTTTTCATTAGTAAAATTTTACTAAAGTACAAATTTTCGCACTAATATGAAGTCAGTATTTTAAGATAACAAGTAATTATCATGGAAAACCATAAAACAAGGGTTGATTACCAACCTTGGTATTTTCTGACAACAATAAATTTACATGAGAATTTTTTATCCAAGATCTTCAAGATAAATAAGCAGAATTTCAACGGAAGGAGTGGAGGAAACCCGTTAATGTGAAGCTTTTACAACAAATGACCTGTTCATATTTTTTCTTTTCGTCAGGTTTCAACGATAACCAGAATGATCGTAATTTTTCGCTTTTCAGTCCCATCAGAATTTCAACCGCTGCATTGAAATTACCTAAAGATGAAAAGCAGAAAGCTTACCTAACTTAAAATCTGAAAAACCTTCCGAAAAAGACAACAGTGTATAGAAAAAGGCGAATTTTTTTCCGCTTCGTCTTGTACCTCAGAAACATTACTTTTTTTTAAACAGAAAGCACACACACACAAACACAGACACACACATACACAAATGCATACGTACATAAATCTTTTTCTAAACATTTTATCTCTTTTAAAAAGATGGAAAAAATCCAGATAATTGAACATCATACCAAAATCTAATATATTCAAAAACACTGATCAAAACCTCAAAATATAAAACATTTGAAGAATGCCGAATATCAAAACTTGTTGTAACTTAAATGTTTTAACAAATATCCCGGAGAATTTTTTATAACTCATTTTTGTAACTGCCGCAAAAGCGGATGTTTTGGTTAAGCATAATTTTGTAATGGGAAATCTTGAAATTTTAACAAAAAAGTCAAAAAAAAGAACTGGAAAAGATCAATACCATTCATAAATTTGTAGTAAAAACTAACCAATGTTCCAGCACGTATCGATCACTCGAAAAATAGACGTTAGAATCATTTCCCGCTCCTCAGATGTTGGCAATCTAACTATGAGATGCGTTATCCATGAGCTTATCTGAAAAACAAAATTTTAAAAAAAATTGCAGAATTGTTGATGTTTCTGTCATTTCAATAACCGAATGCAAACAATTTTTCAAAAATCCGAAAATTTGGTTTATCGACCAGTTGAGCAATGAGTATTTTTGGTTTTTCAAGCGCAAGAAATTAGCCAATTTCTTGAAATAACACGAAAGTTCGCTTTATCAGTAATCGAAAAATTGTTTCAATCAGGAATCTCCTTACAAATAATATAAAATCGAAGATTTCAAGTGTATCTTTACAGGCACACTGACCAGTAATAATAAGCCTCGTCAATGAGTTATTCAATCTCAAACATATTTTGTTTCTTCGTATTATAAGTTTAGGTAAAGGGTGGATAAGTAATGACAGGAGGATGGTAAAGAATTTTAAAAACAGCAAAACACCTCAGACAAGCGTTTAACAAGATTTCGAATGGGACTTGGATTTTCTGCAACTGGTACTGAAGTTAAATCGCAGCTCACATAATGAACATAGTCCATCGGCTGTATTTCATAAAATAATTGATATTCCGCCGCTGATAACTGAAAATCTTGCATAATTATCATTATGATATGAGAACAGTTAATTCCGAATATTTTTTTTGAAAGTCATTTGTTGTCTAATTAATCAAATTTCATACTAGAAAAGATGCTGGAACAAGTTTCTAGCTGCAATTTCCTCCGAAGAAAATGTAAAACTGCACCTTAAATATTTTCAAATCTTTTATAAATTCGATTGCGTGCTTACGCAAAGGCATTACAGTTCTATTTTCTGTTAAAATAAATTATTTCTAATGTTTTCGCAAAATTTTTCATAAAAGCTGAAAAAAATTACGGTGAAAAGCATGGGACAGGTTAAAAATGAATTTAGAGTCCACGTTTCGTTCTTATACCTGAAAGGCTAATTCCTCAGGGAAATGCAACATATGCTGTAGTTTCTCAAGTTCCGGCCGAAATAAAGCAATCGGTTCATCACCAGTTATAAAACCACGCACTGCGCAACTATTTGAACCTGTTGAAGCTAAAAGCAACTGATGTAAACGGAGAAAAACGCCAAACATAGATGCAATTTGCAAAATAAATTAAGTCACAGCGCTAGCTGCACTTTATTATTTATAAATAACAAAAATTTAAAAATTCCATGTCACTCAAAAAATTACGTTGCTCTCATGTAAAAATTTTACGAGTATTAAGTAACCTCGATATTCATAAATAACAAAAATTTTCTTTTTTAATGGTTCATGACAAATTTTGTGTATGAATAAGGCCTTGAGGATGTAGCCACATCGCGAACTTAAGTTTCATATCAATTGAAGAAAATTTTTTTTTACAAGAATTTTTACAGCCCTGGAATCTGGCAGATTAACACGTTCAAAAATTTCCCAAATGATGAAATGTAATGATTTCATTATTCCATCTCACGACATATTTTCAAAGTTCTAGATTCTGTAAGCAAAGTTCAATTTTTACTTGCGAAGAAATTTTTCCCTCATTATGACAAAACTAGCCGGCAGTGAATGATGCAATAAAAAGAGCCTGAAGCAAATCTCTCGAAAAATTAAGAAAAAAGCAAGAGGAAAATAAATTTATAGATTGCAATTTGAGAAACCTAATTATCAAATTTCATTGGATGTAAGAGCTAACTTCAACAAGCTTAAATAGATAACGTTTCTTCAATTCATATTTCTATCTCAGAACATCCATTTCAAAGTTTTAGTTTCTGTAAGCGAAATTCAATTATTAAATTAATAAAATTTTCCCACAATATGACAAAAAGTTTTCTTTTCTTCATAAGAAGCCGGTTCCAAAAATTTCTGAGAAACTGAGTAAAGAATGCGGCATTCAAAGAAAATCAAAATTGTTTCAGAGTAAAACTAAGATAATTTTTGAAAATGGTTATTATTTGTCACTTTTTTTTTACTTTTTCAAGTTCACATTTGAACTAAAAAAACATAATTTCTAGAGAGTTTTATCGGCAATGAATTACAGTTATAGCAATGAAAACTTTTTAGTCATATTTTTTCTTCTATATCATACATAAACTTCCAGTATTTTGAAAGATTTTTAAAGCAAGAATCATCTTCTACACAAATGTGCTTTTCATATCTAAAAAAAGATATTTAAATAAATGTCCTATACACCAATAATATGTAATATATGCAAAAAACTTTACCTAACTTGCAGACGAATACAAGTAAAGAGTTTGGTTTTGGAGGTGTTGCATTTAAATGAATGGCGTTGACAAGTCGTTCAACAACGCTAGCTGTCATGTAAATTTCTGTAGGATACGAAAGTAAGAAATGACAGCAATTGCAGTTACAGAATGAGATAGAGAAATAAAAGGAAACTGTTGTTGATTTTCAGGAATTGCCCGCTAGAAATTTTCATTGCTCTTACTTAAGAGGCAAAGGAAAATAAAATAGAAGATTCTACGGCACGCTTTGGATAAGAACATATTAGTGAAAAAAGTTTGTCTTCAGCTCGTTTAAGCTTCACTGCCTTTACTGAGTTGGTGCAGCCCTGTTGTATCTGCATAAGTCTAAGCCAAAAAATCGTTTTACATCACTTCTTCTTTAGTCTCTACCCTTGTCCTTAAAACCAGTTTCGTTTCCATTTCTAAGTCAATTTACTTCCAAAAAGCGCATATATTAAAGTGAAATATGCGACTTGCATGACATGAAATGAAAAAAATTCCCCTGAAAGAAGAATGAAAGAAAGCAAAGAAGAGGTTGAATTTTGAATATTTTTCGGTGAACTGATTGGTTCTTTGGATCGCTCTTCCTCCCACCACAGATCTTTTCTAGTGTTAGAGTTTTTGTTAATTCACAAATCCTTCGTGAAGGAAACACGAACTTTAAACCAATGGATAGAACAGATGACAAAGGCAGTATTACACGAGATAGACAAATACGGAGAACATTATTCATTTCCAGTCTCAAGGGGTTTTTCCCAAACAGTTTCACAAATTCGAATAATCTTTCGAAACACTTCCGGAACATGGAAATATAAATTCTATTTAAATCTACCATATTCTTTATCTTGCGGAAATGGTTCAATCCAACTTAAGCATTCATATATACTTTCGGACAAATTTACAATCTCCACAGTTCTATCTCACAACATTACTTTATTTGTCTTTCCTTAATATTTTTATATTATGATTATCGCATTTATTTTGAATCGTCCGACAGTCTACCACAGTGAAAAAAAAAAGTAGAGAAATTGCAAGCAAAAGGAATTTGCAAAAAACTTTCCAGTCTCAATCCAAAGTTAGACTGTCCACTTTCACTCTGTAATATATTATCACCTTTTATGATTAGTAAATCATTATCCCATGAGTGATAGACTACTACAGTTTTTGAACCAATGTCAGGATTTCAGGAAGTTCTTCTTCAGTTTTCATCCTCAACTTTGACATAACATGAGCTATTCCAAATCAAAAAAATCTTTGCATTCAATGATTAAATATTTTTTTAAAATTCTGCGTTAGGCGTCAACACTCTTACAGAAGCTGTATGTGAGGAGCTCTTGTTTCTATATTTCCAAAATAATAGGTATGGTTGAATAATCTTTTCTGTTTTGTTGGTTTTACAAATGTTTTTGACTAAATGAGGTCAAACATTCAGATATGGATATAAGAAGTCCTTAGCATAGTAAAGTTGAACTTAGGAGACGATTTTGCATTTTTGTATTTAGTTACTTTTCTTGGCTCAAAAAAAGCCTTCTATTAATTAGATCCCTTCATTTATTCATGTTCGATTTTCTTCAGAAACTTAAATTCTTTGTTAAATAAAATTTGTTCGGAACAAACATGCAGTGAAAGTGCAGAATTACGAAGATCTGAATATCGCTGAAGGAAATGACAACCCAGGAATTAATAATGTAAATAGGGGAGAAATAGACGAAAAAAAGAGCGGTATTCTCTGAATTTCTAGAAATACCTGAAGCTTTTCCGTTATAAGACGTGATATGCTGATCATTGCTTGTTGCCAAAATCGATTTCCAAATAAATGAACGAGCACTATGATGCGTCATTGATATCGATTTCACCGGCTGTGTGCTTCAAGAAAGATTTGGCTACTTTTCCATAATCTAAACGTTATGCTTCACTGTCAAAAATTTATTCTTTGCTCCTTTGACTGAAGAAATTATAATTATATTTGGGTCTAAATCTACTTTTGAGTTTCCTCAAGAAAAATCAAATTGTAGAAAGATTCGGGAATCAGAATGAGAGCAAAGAAGATGTTAAAAGCAACTCGCAAATTTGTTGCCATTAGGTTTTCTGTGAAAATTAAATTTTTTTGCTTTGAAATATTATAGTTTATTTATGAATCATTTTACGACTTTGTGCTGTGCATTTTCTTGAAAAAAATTGAATTGTTGATACAAATTTGAAAAAAGCGGACTAGATGAAATCCAGGTACAAGAACGTTGTAAGAAAGCATTAAAGTTTGCAATAGAATAGATCGGTCTAATTTATACTCCTAGATCGTATGAGATAGTGTAAGGTTTAATCCTGAATTCTTTGAAATTGAATGATTCTTTTACCCATGAGGATCCTGAAAGGAGACAAATAAAGAAAGTTAGGACTGATTAGCTAGCTTCTGCTTTAGCGAAGCGAAATTCAAGAGGATTTGGAGACTCAAAATACTGCCACTAATTAATCATTTCTGTAACTCGATGACTACTATAGGTTTGAGCACAATATTCGCGGAACTGTACACATGTTCTACAAATTGCTTTGGTCATAAAGGTCAACTTTTAAGTTATACGTATTTTAGGCATCACCTAAGGAAGTGAACCGAATAAAAACCGTGACTTCGAAAAAGCATTACCAGAGGTACTACCATTTGTTATGAAGGGAACCGACAAAAAAAAAATGAAGTAATGAAATAGTTTGGATATCACAAAACATGAAATATGAAATGTTGTCTCACCAAAATAGCAAATGATACATCAGGGAACTAGTGGAGAAGTGTCATAATTCAGAAAACAACGCGATGAAAATTTTCGGATGACACGATCAAGTGAACTGTATGTAATATTTTAAAAATTTTCAATCATGTTCTTTACATGCATATGCAGAAGTAAAGAACTTCCCCAAAGACTTACTTTCATTTCTTTCTGCGAAAAATGTAATCTAAATAAACCATGTAATCTAATCTACCGACTAACGTCTAACATCGTTCAATAATTTACATCTTCAAACATTCTAATATCACATAGATGATGGACCAGACTAACTTTCTATAGATTACGCTAAAAAATACGAACAACTCATTACAGTAATGAATAGAACAAATTTACTTATTAATTTCTTATATCTATCCAAATCATCCAACTTTTATTTTCTTAATAAATCGAGAGGAATTTCTTTAAAGTTCTACACTTTCTGAAAATACTATATTAAAGAAGTTCAAAACGTTTAAAGCAAGACTTTCTGATTCAATGCAAATGCAAATTGCACGAGACTTAGCAAAATGTGTTAATTTTAAGCTAATGAGGAAATGCGAGTATTAGAAATAATCTAAGGGACATAAATATGACGAAAGAATAAATGAAATACATAGATAAATTGCATCGATTGTGATTAGACCGATTATAAGGAATAGAAATGAAATTTAATTAAAATCGAGCTATCTATTTAACAGAAAATATTGTGTAACTATGGTGTAAGTAATATATTCATTCATAAATGAAAATATGCTGACAAGAACATTCATGAACTCATGACATTTTGCAGAAAAGTTATTTCAACTTAATAAATTTTAATTTAAATCAAAACTAGAATTCTTTCAAGAAAAAAGAAAATGCAATACTAAATAGTCTGAGAGACAAAAAGCAGACGCTAAAGTCACTAGAGCCAACTCGTTCTTATTTTACTGATTTATTACAAGTGAAACACAAGCGTGCTATGTGAAGTTCCAATTTTCTTTTATCTCAACTTGCTTTCTTTGACTTTTAACTTGACCACCTTACCGTTTTTGTTCTAATCACTGATGATCGTTGTTCGAACGTTCGTCTGGGATTGAGTGATGCCAATGCACTAATACTATTGTATTCACAATAGCACGATCAATTATTACATCTTCACTCGCCAAAGTTATGATTGGCTGTTGTCGTGATGAAATGGGAGTTAAAACTTTTTTTATAATCCTTTTTATCATAACAACTGTAACATCTATCCATTTGCTATTGTGAGACAACCATTATTCAATATTGCTCATCTTACCATGCTTCCTTCATGTGATTTCAGATGTTTTCGAGTACATTCTAAATGCCTTTTTAGTTTAAAAGCTTTTTCATTACAGCAAAATATTTCTGGTGATCATACAAATTTATGCATTTCATTTTTACTTCCTTTTTTGTTTAAGACAACTTTTGTCGGTATTTTCTTCATTCTTGTTATGGTCGTTAATCTACGCTTTTTCCGCACCATTCACTTATATTATATTTCCGCATTTTTTGAAGCAATCTTTTAAAAACCTATGTTGCAAACGGAACACGCATTCCGTTTTGTATGCACTTCATGCACTTTACATCATACTTGATTGGCTTGCCGTTACGGATGTTAACTTTTCATATCAGATTACAGTAATGAACGACACCAGAAAGATTGTTCGGTTTCGAAGATGAAAATTACGTACTTGAGATTTTAGCAGTTCCTCTCTCGGTTTTAAAACAAATTCTTCGCGAATATTTTACAGAATTTTTAGCCTACTCAAAGACTACTTTTTGATTAGGTTCTCGACAGCACATATTATCCACACTTTATTGTCTGACGCAGAACGATCTCTTCTCAACGTTTTTGCAGTTATTGGAAGAAAACATCAACGTTTCACCGCTGTTGCTTTCATCTTTGTTAGGTGTTAGAGTGCTATTTTGAGAGAGGAAAGTTGAAGGAGCACAAAAAACGCAATGACCAGCATTTTAAGAAGATCGGCATATTTAAAAAGCATCATTGTTACCGAATTCATCAATATACTGAAATTAGATTTTCCTATGTTTTCGATGTTCTGTCAACATTACATGAACCTTAGTGCATGAAAACTGATATATCTGTCCATGCTGAAGAAACTGTCGAAATTTATCAGCAGAATGAATAAGCAGTGGGCATCATTTCATTTAAAAAAAATAAAACAAATTTTCATGTTAAAATTTCTGCCAGTCAGCCAACTGTTTAAATCAAATATTGGTATCATAAAATAATTAAAATAAAACCCCGGAAGCGGAGAAGTGAAGTGGAAAAATAGATTAAGCCAGCTTTAATTAAAGTATGGCACTTATAAATGACGACGATAACTGTACTTGCAGTTCTTCGCTAAGATCGCTATTACTAATTGTATAATTGTCAGGTCTGAATCCAACAAACTCATCTCGCTCAGTTCAATCTTCTACTCCTGTCGAACTTTACCCTTATTTGTTTATTTCTCAACATCTTTAACTTTAATAATGCGCTGAAATCAAAAACCGATAAAAAATGAATTCAGTTAAAGATAAAATAATTTGAATCATCGCGATAGGGGAAAAAACTATTTCACACACAAACAATAATGGATGATGGGATGCACGTCGTTGTATAATATTATACAATATATCGTCAAAATAAAACTTTTTTTTCAATGATGAAAAGTGAGAAGCTTCATGAAGATGTTTAAAAATTTTTTAAAAGAATAATATAACTTTAAAGAGGTTCAGAAAAATTTGGCTCCTCTGAAAATTGGTGCGAGATATTGCGAATTGCAAAACTGCACCTATCGGAGCAATATGCATTTGCATTTAGGTGACCAGCCAGTAGAGAAGAAATGAAAAAAATATGCTCGAAAATTTTTTTAAGATTTAACTTCCCTCATTTCAAATGCTTCACATATGCAATTTCATGATTTTCCAGTCGCTTAAAAATTTCTTTATAGGACATTTTTTGAAAATACATTTTGAGTGTGAAGTTCAAAAATCGATACTTGAATTTGAAATCTGGATTTCTAGTAATTTATTTTGCATTCTTTATTCTGCAAAATAAGCGAAAAATAAAACTTTCAAGATAGACAACAAATGATTCAGGTCCCCATAGATTTATTAAGCACTTTGCCGTTATGAAAAAAGAATATGTATTCTAAGGATTTGTTGACAGAACATTCCGGCGCTGCAGGAACAAGAATTGGGTCTTAAACAAAGATGCTACAATCATAGTACCAAAAATGAATGACTTCACTGAGTACCTAAAACAGGGAAGTTTACAGATTAAAATAAACATATTAAAATGTATTTATTAAAAAATGACTGTAGAAAAGTTACAAATTTAAAAGAAACATAGGTGCAAACGAATTTTTTAAGGAAACATTGCATTAACGAGAAGAATACTGGGATGAAGTTACAGAGGAAAAAGGTAGAATAGGTAAATAACTTGAAATGAGTGATTATAACAAGAAAAGATAGGGTGAGAAAAGATATTTGATCATTTCAAAATGAGTGTTAAAAATTGAAAAAGGTTCTAATATCACTTACCCAAGATGAAAGCTCATTAACTTTCCTTCTAAATCCTCTCATTCAAAAGGCACTTCTAAAACTATTCGTTGGGGTGACCAGAAGGAGATGGGGAAGAAATAGGTAAAGAGCGGCAGAAAGGGAGCGAGGTGCGGTACAAGCATTTTTCACTACCCCCGGTTTGTCCCATAAATAGTGCAGTCAACATTCTTCTATGATAACCAAAGCAAAACATCGATTGATTGATTACCTGCATGCATTGTCATCCGTCTTTAAAAGAAATGAGCAAATAACCATAATTTCAACTTTGTGTCAATTGACAGTGACACAATCCGTTTTTTCCCTTCCAAAAAATATATTCCTACCATTTACAAAACATAAACAGTTAGAACCTTTGGTAAAAATATATAAATAAGTGTGAAAGCTGAGAAAATTGAGGCTAATGACAGTATTTAGCATGAGTCAGAAAAAGCTAAAAGCATCGAAAGCTTCCTCGCAATCATATTTACTACATTTTCTCGTAAAGTAATTCATAACGAAAATCCTTATCACTTCCAATCTCCAAGTGAGTCAAATCTATTCCACAGCATAATATAAATACTCTATATATTCAATCTTATTCTATACATTATTATTGCATAAACATTCTGTCCAAGTTTCTACTTTGCAACCAGTCACTTCTTTCCATTCACCTAACAAGTCAGTGTTGGTTTTAGTTTTATAATGAAAAATTGCTCATTTTTTCTAGCTGTTGCAGTGCCATGGAATAAACGCCGATCACTGCTTATAGGAAATAATAGATATCTTTTACATTTGTTAATTTCTTTTTTCTTTCTCCTAACAACATTGCATTTTTTATCAAAAATTTGAAAACTTTTGAATTTATTAGCATCAATATTATTGAATCTATAAGCTACTGAATTATTGAATTTATAAGTTTTCAAATTTAGGATAAATCATACAGAATCACTGATGTTTGAAGATCTGCTAACATACCCTGTAGAATTTAAAAATTTGTTTGCAGCTTTCAATCGTTGCTTTTGCAAGGCAACGTAAGAGACAATCACTTTTACTTACATTTGCTGCACATCGTGTAGCAGACGATAAGTGAAATAAATACGCATTCAAATATTAATCAATTCACTTATCTTTTGCAAATTTATAGCTGCGAAGCTTACTAATTTTATGTTAACAGTGAAAGAAAGGAATTTCTAAATAGTGAGCATTCATAGAGATGACAGGATTGAATTTGATTTCTGGTTTTAATTAGAACCGATTAGATTAGTCGGCTATTAGCTTATTTTAATCAGTTCAGCTTTGCAAAATCGAAATCTTTGTCATTATAGAATAGAATATCATCCATTCGCACTGCGATAATTCAATAAAAAGGGAAAGAAGTAATTGCTTCCACCAAATTTACACCGTAACAAACTAAAATATAAATGAGATTTATTAATTCGACTGTTACAAAATGGAAGTCAATTTCAAATAGCTTTTTACACTTACTTTTTTTGGGTTTAAAATCATAGGAACAAATGACTTTTAATATTTTGTGCAAAAGTAAAAAGAAAATAAAATATTGGTTGTTGTAATATCATATTATGTTTTTTTTTTTTTTTTTTTTTTTTTTTTTTACAGTTTGT
>JARVGP010000254.1:0-60079 GCA_029876185.1 Mansonella ozzardi | reverse complement strand
TAATAATAATAACAATAATAATAATAATAATAACAATAATAATAATAATAATAATGATAATAATAATGATAATAATGATAATAATAATAATAATAATAATAAATAATAATAATAATATTACAATAATATATTCAGGCCATTCGTAATGCAGCTGCTCAGAATGAACATTTATTGCTTCGTAATATCAATTTGCAACTTATGGACGAGCATGCACCACCTGTTTACCTTCGATATAACAAAGAACTGGAGACAATGCTGCATTGTGAAGAGAAAGAACTGCGAAAGGTAACATGTGAAGTCATTTCCAAAACCTCTAATGTCTTTTTTGTTTCTGAAGCTGTATTACTTATATTTTAATTGCTTCAAAATTTCGCAGAAGTTCCCCTGCATCATTTTGAGTTGAGTATCCATTTATTTATTAGTTTTTTTTACTTCGATCAGCAGTTTATTTATTCACTTTCTTTTAGGATTTTAGTTGCCAACTTTTATGCGACTTTCCTAATTTTTGTTTTTCATTATAAATTTAAAATCGCGAAGAGTTTCAGCTGAGAGAAGAGGTAATGGAAATTCATTCGAGACGGCGGAAAAGTCAAATCGAAACAGGATTAAAACTAAAAGATTTGGAACAAAATTGGGTGCAAATGGTTACCAAAAATTATAAGATGGAGCTTGCTTGCCAAGAGCTATCAGCAGACAATGAGATGTTGGCTAAGAAAGCCAAATTAATTTCATAGTTTTATTTCTTTTTTACTCTATAGTAATATAGTTGTTGACAGTGCTGCTTAACAATAGTTTGAAACTATGAATGGAACAAATTCGTTGTGGTAGGGGGATGGTTTTTCGAAATTTGTCGTCATTTATCAATCATTATGAAATCTATTAAATTGTCATTTATCAAATGTGTTATATAATTGATTATGTGAAGATTCATTTGGATATTTGCTTGTTTCATAAATTTTGATTTATTTTCTTGGTGTAAAACATTTGATGTTGTCCATTATCTACAATAACCATTTTTCTTTATTATTCAATTTAGAATATTTTTTAATCTTTTCGTGAAAGAAATTTTTTTTGGAGTTGGATTTTTTATGTATTGTCCGATTGCTTTACTTTTTAGTTGAGTCATTAATTTTTATTCAGGATTTCAAATTTCCGTCGGAATTTTGAAATGCAAATAAATCATTTGTTTTGTTTTTTCGTATTGCATTTTCAGTTTTGAAAAATTCGAAAAAGCAACCTCCTTTTGGGAAAAGTAATGTGTAAAGGAAGTAAAGGACAACTGAGATTGTTGTTACCATTTCGCGATAGACTAATGAAAAAAATTTTTTAAAATTTTCAAATTCATTCTTTAAATTTCATTTTTCCATCATCCTTTTGGAGAAAAACAATACATACATGTTTATTAATTTATATGTGCTATTAAACTATACCATCTATGTTTGATGTGAGCATAGAGAGAAAAGCTAAAGTGACGTGAGAAGTTAGTTGATTGGCTGATAGGAATTGATAACTGGAATTAGTTCTCATCTAGTCTGCTCTATTTGTATGTCTTCTCAAATTTCTTCTTGTTTTATTATTAATTTTCACTCACTTGTTATTTTCATTCTTTTTCCAATAAATTATATGCGTTTAAATTTTATAAGTGTAATTTTTTAATAAATAATGAAAAGTGAAAAGACATAAAAAAAAAATATTGGAATATATTAGAAATGGATTTAGTGACTGGTAGTTCCTGGAAATCTCGATGGTATTTATTGTGATCTAATTTTTAGGAATTGGATATCGTATTTTCTAAATGATGATGATTGATTGTGATGGTTGTAAAAAAATGCTATAGTTAATTTGGAGCAACAAGGGGAGAATGTTTAAATTAATGCTTAATTGGAATGCTTTTTTCGGTAATGTGGTTGAAATGTTTTTCAAAGTTTTATACCATAGATGGTTAATTAACGCGAAATTGTAACTTTGATGTTATGTGAAATGTATATAAAAAAATACATTTCTACAGAGGATTTTATTGCAATTAATTCTTAGGTTGTCCTGCTACTACTGCCATTACTGGGAGAAATTCAGAGGCTGTTATTAAAGAGTGGAAATGACATGGCAAAATTATTTGGTACCAGTAATCGGAACTTTTATAATTTTGGGGGTATATTTTCTTCAATTTTTTAATTTTGTGGATATATTTTCTTCAATTTTTTAAATCTCTCTTAAATGTATGGTAACGTGCACTTTAATATTACTACTATTATAGAATATCTAATTTTTAAGCACATAATTACTTAATAGATTACTAATAAAGTTAGCGCATTGTTCCTATGAAGTGATCCTAGCTGAGTTTTTAAGTTTTTTTTAGTATTGCAAATTTTGTGACAGAAATGTTGCCACAAAGTGAAAGCTAAGATTACTCATTAAAATGATAAAAAATAGGAATGACTAGATAACAAGAAGAAGCTTGAATTTTTTTAAATCTTTTCTGCATCAATACTGCAATCATTCATTGATGCGAAATGCTAGATTCTTTATATTAATATCGAGTTGAATTTTAATTTCCAGTATTAAACATGAGTTCTATTATTGGAATGTATATTCATTTTAACTCAGTTATCTGTTGTAAGAATTGAATAACATTAAATACACTGTATTTCATAGTAACGGTATATTTATAAGACCAATTTCCTGTCCACCTATAATCCTTCTGTATCAGGCTGTCAAATACTTAATTAAACTAGTAATTAGATAAGGTTAAACGATCCACATTGGCTTATTTCTTTCTTTGTCACTTTTAGAACTGAGTCTGTCAGTTCAACTAAATTGTAGCATTTGTAAGTAGTTAATTAATAATTAATTAAGGGTAATTAGATTAGTTCTTTCTCATTATAAGGCTCATTTTACTTTCAGTTATGTTATTTACTTGGATATTATCAATTTTCGTTTGGATGGATTTTGTTCCTTGTCACTTTAAATGGTTTGAAATCACATATGTGGCGAAAACGCGAGAAACGACTCTTAGGTTTGAGACAAGCCGCTTTGAAAGAACGAGAGGTTGATTTGAATTGTTTTAAAATTGCTTATTAAATATAATTTTATGTTTTTTGAAAAAGTGTATGTAATACTAGAGAGTATTTTGCATCATTTTAAAATTATCAAACATGTTTTGATTCATTTGCAGGTTATATTAGCTCAACTGCAGGATCTTCCAGCTTGGGTCCAATTTCCGGATACCGAACGAGTGGAATGGCTTAACAAAGTTTGTTTCCAATCAAGCATTCTAGTATTATCTGTGCACTATTATTTTCTGTTAATTTTTATATAATAATATAGTCATAGAATGTTCATTGATGACTGCATGTGATTCGTTCAAATATGAAGATTTGCAGTGATATAAAATATTTGATTGTTATTTACTCCAAAAATTGTCAGAGCTTCCTGAAATTTCTTCAAAAAAATTGCATTTCTTCAGGTTGTATTGCAACTTTGGCCATACATTACCGAATATTCCAAGCATTTCATGCGTGAATATATCGAACCTCAAGTTAAGTCGCAGTTACCTGCTATCTTCAAGTCTTTCAAATTCACAAAAATGGATATGGGTGACATTCCTTGTCGTGTAGGCGGCATCAAAGTAATTATCATGAAATTTTCTTAAGCAAAAATTACGCAAAAATTCTTTTTCCATTACTAAACTAATTTTTTGATTAGCAAAAGTCTCGGGAGATTTTGGGAGAGATTGTTCAATGTCTTGTTGTCGAGTTTTATTGAATCTCAAATGTTAGCTTTGGTTATATGACAAGTGTTTTAAAAGTCCTGTGCTCGTGATTAATTAATTTTCACCTTTTCTTCCTGGTTAGGTTTATACACATAACGTTGGCCGAGATCGCATAATAATTGATATGGACATCGCGTATGCTGGGGACGCCGACTTTGCTGTTAGTGTTGTAGGTTTCACTGGCGGTTTGAATCAACTACAGGTACTGTATTTTATGTTGTTTATAGAAATTAGAATGTACAGTTATGGAAAATGAGACACTTCGAAGTTTTCTTTAAAATAAGATGTGAGTTGGATTTCATATAATTACGACATAATTAATTGGCATGTTCCAGTTTTCTGGAAAGTTACGAGTTGTTTTGAAGCCATTGCTATCGTATCCGCCAATGGTTGGTGGCATTTCCGGGTTCTTCTTAGAAAAACCGGTGAGTATGACGAGATTGAAAATGAGCAAACTGTTTTTTGTTGCAGCTTAAAGTTATATCTTGCTTTCATCCACTTCACACCAGCTCTTTTTGTTAAAGTTGTTGCATTTTAAGTTGCATTTTGATTCTTTTAGATTTCAGAAAATCGATTTTAATCTAACTGGTATGGGTGAATGCGTGGAATTACCTGGTTTGTTAGATGCGATTCGTGTGATAATTGACTCTCAGGTATTTGATTTCTTTAATTTTTGTAATAAAAGACGAATAATTTTTCTCCTACTTGTAATATTAGAACTCATAACATTACAATTTTCCCTTATTTGTTAAAGAAAACTCAGGAAATGCAAAAAATTTTCTAGGTTTCGGCTTTATGTGTACTTCCGAATCAAATTGTTTTTCCGTTAGCTCTAAATGTTGATATCAGCAAATTGCACTTACCTGAACCTGATGGTGTGCTTCGTTTGAAAATTGTGGAAGCCAGAAATCTGGAAAATAGAGATATAAAATTCACGAAAAATGCGGCAAGTGATCCATATTGCCAGATACAGGGTATCATTTCTTATTTCAAACAAATTTTTGTAATTTTTATATCTTGGCTAAACCATATACTGCTGCTTTGCTTTTTTATGTCTTTTTTATATCTTTTTATTTCCGCACACTCGATACTACGTTACCTTTATAGGTTTATATTTTTCAAAGACACGACTAGTGAAAAAGATGTTCCGTTTATCCTTTTTTAATTCGCTACATATTTGACAATTGTCAGCTTAATTTCATCCATTATTTATTAAACTGGTTGAATGTGTTTCATTTAGCCGTTTGGCATTTTCAGTTGGTTCCCAATTCTGCAGAACTAGAACAATTAATAATGATCTGAATCCAGTTTGGAATGAATATTTTGAATTTATCGTCGATCAAGCTAATGGGCAAAAATTGCGTATAGAACTATTTGATTATGATAAAGCGGGTACTGATGAGGAGTTGGGAACGTTGGCAATCGACCTAATCAATTTCAAGGAAAAAAGGAATCTTGATGATTGGTTTCCATTAGATGCATGTAAACATGGCGATATACACATTCAGGTATTATTTATTTCAAAAATTAAGCGTAAGTTTTTTGAACATCAGCAGTTTGTTAACTGCTTTTTTGATACAAAAATGATGCAGTTTCAATACTAGATTTGGTTTTACATTTCTTTTGTTTTTTTGAAGCAGAAATTTCTTTTTCCATACCCATAAATATGAAAGCATGAAGCATTCAGTATATTGGTTGATTAGAATTTCCTTTAAAATTTTTAATGTTCACTTTATTAATTTAGAATGCACTTGATTGATTTATTCATACTATATACTGATACTGAAATTAAATGACCATTTGCCTCGGATATAAATTGAAAACTTACAATGAATTACGGTTTCTGGTGGATTTTTAGGCTGCCTGGATGAACTTGTCATCTTCACCTCAAGACTTTACTCATCACGAATTTGGAAATCTTTGGTTCAATACTGATAAACCAGTACATTCTGCTGTGGTTATGATCTTTATTGATAGTGTTTCCGATTTACCGGTAAGTTTATGATTTTTATCGAATGAAGCAGGAATACCATTAGTGCTGATTTGCTGGAGCCAATTACTTCAATATAGTTATATCAAAAATGGCTAGACATTTATATGTATCACATATACAGCACAGACTGCATCCTATAATAGTTTGAGCAAGAAACAAATGGTTCAAATTCCTTCCAACTTAGGACATTGAGAAGCAGTTAAGTGAAAGTCAAATACTTGCCATTATTGTAATAAACATGAATACTGCTGGAAATCTGGAAACAAAATAACGCTTCACTTTGATCACTGTAACAGCTTACACACTTTAAAATTCCAAATTTGCAGTTGTATTTTTTTAGTATCCAAAAGCGAAATTGGAACCATCACCATATATTTTGGTAAGTCTTGGCAAAGATTTCCAACAAACGCCGACAAAAACAAGAACTGTTAATCCGTTATTCCAAACCAAGATTCGGTTCTTTGTTCGTTATCCCAAGGGACAAGAACTGAAATTCGAGGTACAGCATAGTTTTTTTGATTCTACTGAATAACATTTCAACCACTTTGAAATGGTGTGTTTTCTAATCTGACTGAATTAGTTGTGTTGTTCATACATATTCTCCGGACTTGTATTTCCATATCATTTTGAAGACGATTATTACTATCAAGAAGTATTCTAAAGTTCTCAGAGTAGTGTTTAGATGAAATAGAGTAAATAGCTGCTTGTTTTTACACATGGAGAATGTTAAAGACTAAATCTTGATTTATACGATGTGCATTTCTGATCTCATTAGCTTCTGACATTTTTATATAAGAAGATTTATATTAAAGCACTTCTAAAAATTTTTAAGGCTATCGATCATACAACAAAACGTTCCTTGGGCGAATTGGTTTTACCGTTGAGAACATTTTTGCGAGAACCAAATTTGGAATTTTTTGAGCAAACCTTCCCATTGACACGTGGAGTCCATCAAAGTTCAATGGTCATCACAGCGCGTATTAGGGTTAATTAATTGAATGAAAATTTTTTCTGTGTAAATATGTCTCTGTTAGGTGCTTTTAATTTGGTTTTTAGATTATATTTTTTTGGGAATATTGGGAAGTTATTCTACAACATAATATTCTACAACAGTTAAGTATCACTGTTTCCCATGAAAGTTGGAATCACTGGCAATTTAATTCAAATAAAGTAATTGTCGTTTGTTCAGCATAGAAATAGTCTGGACTGCTCTCAGAGTTTTATAATATCCTATAAGAAATCGTTGTAGATTTAATGAAAATTCTGATTTCGAACCTCTTTGCTTGTTCAAGATTATAAAAGATTCTTGTCATGTGTGGTCCTGGTTAAAATTATCTTATTATTTTTGCGTCATTGTTTTCAATTCATTGCTTTTATAGGCTTTAGTTTCTGATCAAGAAAAAGAGAATCCTGCTTTTGATAATGACAAAGAAACAGTTTACGGTAATGGTAAGCTTTTATTGAAATTATCGAAAAAAGGCTTTCCGTTTATTCACTTATCCCATCTCTTTTGGTAAACTTATTTTCACAATTGATGAGGAGGGATTTTCTGTGGTTTCTAATTTTATCGATAAGAAGATCTGTTGTTTCTGGCAGACTCCGTCTAGTTTTCATATCCTACTTGTTTTATATTAAGCTATAATATTAAGTTTTGCTTTTTTGTATGGCAAAGTTATAATTTTTATTTTCTACACGTGCAATAAGATTGGAATTCAGTGGGATGATTGCTAAATATTTAAGCTATAGTGAATACATTCTCACAAATCGATTAGATAATCGATATTACAATCTTGTAATTAAAGCTAAATTCATCATACTACTGGTTCAAATAATGCAACATTATGTTTCTAATATGTTTTTTTTAGAAGTATTCATTGAGAGAGCTGAAAAATTGGTAGCAGCTAATAAAAATAATGATCGAGATCAAAATTCCGCGGAATATGTGGTGAATTTTCAAAAATCAAATGAGGCAGTTATTGACAAGAAAGCGTCGATTTTGAACTCGAAATCACCGATCAACGAACAGATGAAAATGCGAAGAAATAGCAATGAATCAGCTACAAGTCTATTTAGACGTCGTCGTACTTTTGGTGAAAAACTGTTCCTAACGAAGCATACACAAGATAGGGGAAAGCCGTATGTTTTTTGAAACGTATTCTAGCAATGTTAGGAAATAGAGATTTTTTTCCGTTGATTGTGATCTTCTCAGCAAATAATAAGCATTATCCTCCAAAAAAGAAAAGTTGCAATGATGAGAAAGACTGTAACTTCTGCTTTCTTTTTTTAGCGTTAGTCAAAGTGGTCGCTTGCATTTTGCTCTTCAACATTTGAAAGAATCAAACAAGCTGATAGTTCGGGTAATACGCATAATGTACGTGTTATTCAGTGTCAACCATTTCTAAACTATTTTCACATGTTGCAGATTTTATTAATTTAAACAAATCTTGTAAAAAGATCAATCGTGAAATCTGTTATGTTAACATCAGTTATTATTATAATTATGGGTCCGTTTCAAAGGACCATTTTTCAATTATATATTATGATTATTTTAATGAACTATGTTTCGAATTATTTGAAAATATTGGGCATTTCAATCAACATAAAAAATATATTCATACGATTATGCTTTAGCATTATCCAAAGCATCTTGACTGGAATTATAATCATTTTTAACTTTCATCACCGAGAGTAATTGGTTTATAATATTTCAGAGAGCTTTCTCCACTTGATAGTCAGGGCTCAGCGGATCCTTACTTGACTGTACGTCTTGCACCTTTGGACAATATACGTGGTGGTGAGAAACGAAAAACACCAATTGTTAGGAAATCTCTTGATCCATTTTTTGACAATCAGTCAGTTTCCATCTATGTTATTTTGTTTTTTTTAATCATTTTTTCCGAGCAGTAGATCTTCTCTAAGTTTTTCATTATTCTTAGAAGTTGCCTTGTTATACACAAAAGTAATCTTTTCTTATGAAAAATGGTTCGCTTGAAATATCAAGCTTCATAAGCTTCATTTTATCTACTCTATGCCCTAAAACATTAGGATAGTTTCCCTTCAAAATACAATCCGTAACTAATCAAATAAACTAAATCTTATATCATTTTATCTCTTATTATTTGTACTTCTTGACATTAAGTCTTACAGGTTCGAATTTGATCTGCACTTTAGTGACATCGAGAATCATATGCTTATTTTCACTGTAAAAGATGCCATCAATTATGGACCTTTTAGCAAAGCTCCTGTCCTTGGAATGGTTCGTTTGGATTTTTTTTATAATTTTCAAAATTCGCATCCCTAATTGAACATTTCCCATAATTCTCTATCGTTCAAAGTTTTTTCAAAAATGATCTAATTTTAACGATCTAAATTGTTTAAGAAATAGTTTCTCAAATTATTTCCTCTCCATATTTTTCTAGGTGCAAATAATGTTGGACAGTGTGAAAATAAAGGAAGAATTCTCGAGTTTTTGGTATGATCTCAAACGTAGTTGATTATCAAATGACAACTCGTATTAGAGGCATCCCACATTGGTGCATCCTACGACAATATGTAATCGCACTATATTGCTTTGAATTTAGTTCGTTACATTTTAGTTAACGCTTCTTAGATTTTGCATTTTTTCACTTTATTATGAAAGATTTTTAATGTTAACAATATGCATTATTTATTTAACTTGTATATTCAGTTAAACCGATAAATATATTTCGATATTTCGAATTCATAATATATACACCAAATTATTTCACCCTTTCTTGTTCCATCCAGGTTGTTTCGTTCAAAACCAGTTATCATTTCTACTTCGTACGAATGAATAATTGACCTGTTTTCAAGTTTTTTTATTCTGCTAAAAAATATATTTGCCTCTACAGCCACAAAAAAAAAAATTCCCACGTGCTGAATAGCTTACTGAAATTATTGAATACTCTTTATTGACCATTCTTTCATTAAAGAATGATCAATACTCATAATGCGGAATATCATTTTTTAGATAATTGTTTCCTTTATTGCTCTAATCCACAGAAACTTCAAAAAAACTTTAAAAAGTTTTAGCACCTGATTTTCACTAAACACTTTCGTGCAGTAACCTTTTCTTATTTTTACTATTTTCACTAAACCAAGATATGATATCTCATATCTTGGCTGAATTCCTTCACTTATTCCCTTTCAGTTTTCACTTTAAATCTTGTTTTTGTTTCTACCTAATTTTTGATTACTGACTACGATGCAACAGATTCCAGTACAGTATTTAAATGCAACGCCTCAAGAAGTTAGACATATTTACTTCCTCGCGATCTTTATATTTAATATACAGGAATTAAGAAATCAAGAGGGCATTTTTTTATATCAAAGTAAGAACTCTGAGACTTAGAGATACTAGACTAACTTCGACCCATTCATCTGTTTTTCCAACTTGGAGTATAACTCGACAAAAAATACAAAATAAAACCGCAGAATAGGCTGATATGTTGAATCTAAAGCCTTTGAAATACTATACATGTCGACGTTGAACCCTTTCGACCACTGAATTCGAGAATATTTTTTGGTGGGACCTCTTCAACAAATCTTAATTCTTCACCACTAAATTGTTTTTCCAGCTCATTCCTGTAATGTAAATTGTCTGACAGTAGGAAAATAGTAGGAATTTCATAAGAATTAAACGTATAAGTTATCAATTTTAAACTTTTGCATTGCATGATTAAAGAAACCAAATTTTTTTTTTTATAAGGCTTTATCATAAATTTTTATGAATTGATTAAGGAACAGGTTGCACAAAGATTTGCCAAAAAGTTCATGACAATTAATAAACTTTCATCTACTTAATAATTCACCATAAATGTGAAAACAAAATATTAATATTCTACCTGGAGTAATTACATGAGCAAAGGATGAAAAATCCACAGGATTTCAGAGTTTTGCAAATATTCGCTTTGTATTTTCTCAAACGATAGTCACGATCAACTGATAGTGAGAGCGCATCCCAAGTGCCTTTATCAAGAACAGCGTCGAATTTTCCTAGGTTAATGTTTTCATTCAGCAGATCGACTACCTAAAAATAGCTATCAGTACGACCTTTAAACTAAGAATGTCTTATTATATTTTAGATGAAGATCAAAAATTACTTGAAAATCAATTTGGATGCTACTTTCTGTGCACTTTCTTTCTGTAAGTTTCCTGGCTAGTAGTATTGCTTCTTCGGAATAATCAATACCACATAAATGAAAATAGCCTTCTCGTTGCTGAAGTGAGAAAAATTATGAATAACAACAAAAAATCCAACTCTATCACCAAGTATGTTAAAATTTTTGATGCTTCTAATCGCTTTAGAGATTAAGATCTGAAGCTATAAAAGAAGTAATCCATCAGTAGTGAAAATATGTGTGAGCAAAGCATAATGCAATTAACTCATTACTGCAAATATCCTTTACCATTGTTAAGTGGGAAAGCTTTAATATAAAGTATATGAAAATGAGAAGAAAGCAATTATTTTAAAAAAGTACAGGAAAAGATGAAAATTATGATATATATAGCTGGTAATTATTACTTTAATGCCAGATTTTACGTTTACTATGAAATGATTAAGCAATTGAACTTAAATTATAATAAATTCATAAAATTAACTCATTAAGCCAACCTATTTATTTGACAAGCTCGAAGAAATATTTTGAGCAATTAACAAAGTTAAATGATGACAATTAAAAGGTAATATATTCTCCAATTCTAAAATATTTATTGAATTTTTCGCATAGAACTATTTTGATTCCTCCGAAATTTGCTATTGTTACGTACCCTAGCTATAACTGCGACAACGCTACACGTACCAACGCTCTCAATAATGAACCATTGCCACAACCAAAATCAATCAGTTTGCATGATTTTGGTAAGTGTTCATTTTCGCAAACATACTTCACCATACGACTTTCAGCACTATGTCCAAACCATATTTCACCTTCATCTCCAAATTCTTCGAAATTTTTCAATTCCCTTTCATAGTGTTCAGTCCAGCTATAAAATTATTTTTATTCCTTATTATGCATTTTTTGAAATTTGCGAAAAAATCAGCATCTGAAGTTGCTTGCTATTTAAATTAATTTTTGACAAATTATCAAAGATTTCATATTAAAACAATAATGGAAAACTTATTGACTAGCAAACAATGTTAATAATATGGAATTGGATTTTTTGCAAGAATTAAAACTAAAAAAGAATATTTTAAACCTTACTATTCTTGAGTAGCAAGCCTTGAGCAAATTATTTCATTCTCACTTATATCCACGGAATTTTCATCTGCCATGTTTCTTCCTGTAAAATATAAGTAGCTAAAAATGGTGAATAATCAATCAGTTACGAATTTGTTCGTAAAATACTCGTAGTTAAAATTTCCATGCGAAATTTTAACTAAACGCTAAATACACTTTTTCATTCTTTACATATCTTGCTAAACTGAAAATTTTAACTAAATATATGAAACGAAGAAATAATTTTGCAACAGATGTACGATAAAATCACATCAATAGACACATCATAAAAGATTGATATGTCAACAACAAATAACGTAAACACGTGAAAAAAGACGTAACACTACTTCCAGAGTGTAGATTGTTAGCAAATCAGCATTGTTATGACGCATCTAATCCTACTATTTCACGTGTTTTCCCCATACTACAAAATATCTTTTTTCTCCAGTTTGTATGTTGTTCCTCTTTACTATCTAGTGCATTTGTGCTTACAAAAATGTACTGAATAATTCATACAAATAATATCAATAGGAACATATGAAAGGTCAATACGGCATCGCAATCTTTTAAAATTTTCAAAATTTAAAAAAAAAAATTGTGGATGAGATGTGAAGAAATGTTGAAGTTGAAAAGCTATTTGTTTCATAGATGTTATTTTTATTCTGTTTAATATGCCTATTTTGAAAGAGCTGCACAGTGAACAGTGTGAAATATCTCAGAAGGCAAAATGTTGCAGATCTGTTCATGTTACTACCAATGGAATTGTAAAATTTGCATAAGTAATAGGTTTCTTGAACAATGGTGGAGCATCCATTTCGCCTGCTTCTGCCTGAAACTTATTTTAACCTGAAATACTACCAAGATGTACTTCCTAGTAATAGTGATCATGAAGTATTAGTATAACTGAACAAAAGATTTCTGAAAAGAAAACTTTTCTTTAAAAACTAATTCGAATAAATTCAAGCATAAAATCTTTTAATTTAATTCATTTTAATCAATAAATTAGGAAAAAAAAAAGAACCGAACATATATGCTTTTGGGCATACAAAGATTTAGTATTTCAAATTCTATACGTTATTTGTTTAAATAGGTCAATGTTCAACATACTGTGGTATGCACCATCACAAGTCTGTCAAGTTTCGGATTTCCGGGTTTCCTTATCACTTCTATGATTTGTTTTGCACCTGGTTCTACGAACGAAAAAACTGGATCTACTCGATATAGGAAATTGTCCGAACATTTTATCTATATCGAATATTTTATCTCTCATTCGTTCGCAACTTCAATTTCTTTAAAAAAGTTTCTCTTCACATAAGTTTACATGTTGAAATTATCCAATTAATCTATTCACTTCCTCGCATACGCTTACTGCAGAATCCTTCGATGACCTTTCACCCCCAAATGACCATTATTTATCACAATGAGTAAATTTTTTGTTGAAATAAAAAAAAAAAATAGATGTGTAAGAAAAAAACCTTAACGGCTTGTCGTTTAGTGGTATTATTCTTGGTGATAAAGCTTACTGAACCACCCATTGCTGTGAATATGAGTTCTTTCGGGTCATAGGTTACTTCTTCTATCTTCTTTTCCTCCTCTTTTTTCTGCTTCTCTTCCTCCTCAGTTTCTTTTTTTCGCTCCTCTTTCTTTACATCTCCTTCCCTCTCATCCTCCTTCTTCTCCTTCTCACTCTCCCTCTTATTCTTTTCTTCGTCCATTTCATTATCCTTTTTCTTTCCTCTCTCTTTATCTTTCCTATTTTCGTTGTCCTCGTTTGTTCTTGTTGACTCCTTTTCTTCTGCTTTCTTCAAACTTTCCCCATTTTCACTATCTTTTCCAGCAACACTACTTTTACTAGTCTCACTATTCTTATCTTCTTTTCCATCTAACTTTTTGTCGCTCTCTTTTAATTCTTCTTTCTAAAAAAAAACTTGTGGTTAATTTAAAAACTTTTTGCAACAAATATGAATTGAAAATTTTGGTAGATAAAAGCGCAAACAATGTTTCAAATGTTTCAGTGATAAATAAATCTTTGTGTGTTATTTACTAAAAAAATGAGAAGGAAATACATTGTTTTTGCTTTCCTGTAATTATTTATTTGTTCATTTCATTCTTATCTTTTCTTCTTATTTTCATTCTCATTTCCAAAAGCATTTTCTCTTAATTCTTCAGTATATTTAATTGAAATGCCTAATTGTAATCATTAGATTATATATGATATGATAAATGATAAGTATGATTACCTCTGAACTTTCCTTTATCTCTATCTCCTTCTTCTCTTCCTTCTCTCCACTTTTTTCTTCCTTCTCTTCACTTTTTATCTTCTTTTCACTATCTTTTTCCTCCTTTTTCTTCTCATTTTTCATGATTTGTTCGATTTTTCGTCTATGATTTTCACGTTTTTTACGTTCCAATTTGTACAATTTCTCCGAATCACTTTTATCTTCTATTCCAGTCTAAATTATTTCATATAAGTTTATTTATGAGCAAAACAATTAATTTCATACTCAAACTGATTTCATAGTTATTTCATTTCAGAAAGTATCTTTGCAACTATCAATAAGGAGAAGATTTAGCATGGTTGAAATCTCTTGAAATATACACTTTTTCTGATAATTTTTGATAATTTTTTATTTATTATAAATCTCAGACTACAAGCAGGTTGACTTTCTTTGAAATATCTACACGGCCGTATGTTATTCCAGTCCACTAGTTGCTATTCCTATTTCTTTCTGAGAAGTTAACATTTATCATCTTATCATTTGCTTAGTAATTTAATAATTTTAAGCATTTGACTTATCATTTGCTTAGTAACTTAATAATTTTAAGCATTTGACTTATCATTTGCTTAGTAACTTAATAATTTTAAGCATTTGACTTATCATTTGCTTAGTAACTTAATAATTTTAAGCATTTGACTTATCATTTGCTTAGTAATTTAATAATTTTAAGCATTTAACTTATCATTTGCTTAGTAATTTAATAATTTTAAGCATTTGACATTTGTTATCATACTTTACCGCGAAAAATAACCTTGTCAGATCGTTCTTCTTCTTTTTCTTTTGCATGTTTCTTCTTTCCCTTTAAAAAAAGATTGTAGTTTCAAGGTGATTTGTTGATTTAGCATTACGTCGTTTTTTCCCCCATCTTTAATTAATTTTTCAACTTTTAAAATTTTCTCATCAAAAAAGGGGAAAATTTCTGAAAAAAAAATTAAAAAGAAAAGAAAAAATTTACTGTTTTTTTGCCTTTGCATAATATAGTCAAATAGTAGATGATAATTAATGTTTTGAGTAAATCAGCAATCGTTATAAAAATCCACATTATAATTTATTAGCAAATTATCTATCTGCAAATTTACCATTAATTTAAACGTTTTTATTATACTTTTCATTCCAAATTTCACATTCATTTCGTTATTTTTTTTTTTTTTTTTTTGGATCAATGATTTTAATAAATAAAATATTTCCTTAATTTTCTCCGCATTGCCACGAATATACCATATATTTTCTTTATGTTAATGAATTATATGTACTATGTTATGTAAATTGAACACAGTAAATTCTAGAATTACTGGAGTTACTCTGATACTACCTCAGGAAACATACTGAAATATAGCTATAATTGATAATAGAAGTAACTGATCAGAGCAATTCTAAAATGTACAATGATTTTAATAATTTAATTACATTTCTTTTATACATTTTCGATAACTGATATTTCAAATATTGAGTTAATTATTGTGTAGTTAATTGTTTGAAGTTAATAAATAAATTATGTATAAAAAAAGCTAAACTTGAAATATTATAATAACATGAGTGTTGAGAGAATACCTAATCTCAAATTAGGAGAAACCTGTTTCACGTATTACACGTATTATAGATTTAAATCAAGAAAACTGAATAATTCTCGAATAATTTAAATCCATCCACCTTCACAAGCATTATCTGAAGCGCAATGTTGCATAGTGGTGTACGTTTAGCGTTGCAAGACACGCTATGTAGTCATTAAATCCTTGTGCAATTTTGGTTTCTGATCAGTTTTGAGGCTTGGCAAGTTTGAGGATTTGGATAGTTATTGGGATATTATCACTTATCAGCTTATTTCTATGAGATAAATGAGAGTATTAATAGTTTGGATTGCTGCCACAACTCTCTTCGTAGTGGAGTATAGCTTATGATGTAGAAGAGATTTGACCAATCTAGTGGACACGTTAAAAGTTTATAAAGTTTCTTACGGCTTCCTTCATCGATAGTTCTTATTCTTCAAGGTAATAGCAATAGATTGATCAGAGTCTATAATTAACTCTGTGCTCAAATTTTTTGCTTAATTTGAACTGATTTTTTATATTTTGTTACAGTGCTACTCTTCTGTAGTTCACCAATGTTATTGGATTTTCTTTTAGCTTTTAGATTGAAGATAGTGAAGATGCGTTCAGCTATGATTTGTCGTACGCTGTCAAAGACCTTACAGAGGCATATCTCAGCAGTAGCTGTTTGTTCGGGAACCAAAATGCTGCAGCCAATTATGATAGCTCGACAGTTGTCATCAACTAGACGTATGTTTTTACAAATTATCAGAATGAAGTGATCTATTTTAGTTAATTTTTAAAAGTACAGATCTTTTTAAAAAATTTCAGAATCTCTGGTCATCCACATAGATTATTAGGAATAGTTGTTTCTGTTAGAATTCTAATAAAGATCGGAAACAGTCATAAATTCTGTCATCTTGCATTGCAGGGAAAAAATTGCTATTTGATGCTCTCATTCTGGGACAGAAAATGAGCAATATTTTTTTCTATCCAAACTTACACAAAATTCTTTTCATTAAAAAATTGCTATCTCTCTTATATGTCATATGTTAGGAAGTGACGATGTTTTTTTGTTGGATGTAAATAATTCATAGTTTTTCTGATTATCAGAAAAGCGATTTGCTATTTAATTATTTTTTTTTGTTTCAGTACTGAATAACGAATTAATCGATGCTTTGAAGAATGAAATTACGGCTGAGAAACAGTTGGAGAAGGAAAATCTTCGTGGTGAACAAGCTCCAAAAATTTCGGGTTTCGAAATTAAAACTGATGGTGCTAACATACAATTGACAAAATTACATGGCAAAGAAAAGTAACGTTCAAAGTTTATATAATGATTTCAATTTCTAACTGGAGCAATTATTTCTAACTTAGCAATAATATATGTATGGGATATGCGCGAGAATATGTCTCTAAATATTCAAATGAAATGAATATAACATTTGTTAATAACTAAATTTAGGGCGTCCAATCCAGGTAATAAATATAAAAAGTGCTTTGAGATAGTGATCATGGGAAAGTCCAAAATGAGATCTAGTGATTCTTTCTCCAGAACTTACACAATCTAAAGGATTCCATATTATCACAAAATTTGTCTATCATGTGCTTCATATTTAATGTTTGTTGTAAATTTTCCAGAATTAACGTTTACTTCAATGTCAATCATTCAGTAGATATGGAAGGCGAAGAAGATGAGGTCATTTTCCGGTTTCTTTCCATTTCAGCGTATATTCTACTTCTCTCATCTAGAATTGAAATTTTCTTATATAGTTAAATTGATGCATTCCGTGTTAATTTTATACATCGCGTTTATTTCTCTTAGCTATCTTTTGTAGGATGAAGGAGTTCCACTCGCCTTACCTTCACTTACGATAGAAATCATCAAAGCGCAACAAAGATTATGCTTTTATCTTGATTTATGCGAGAACGAAGATGCAACGGAAGCAAATGAACGATGTAAGTTTAATTATTTTAGGGTTGAGCAAACCGCAATAAATTTGTCAAAATTTGCTAAAAATAACAAAAGATGTTATTTGTTCTTTGACTTTGATTTACTTGCAGTTGATTTTCGTGTGGCAGAATTTTATATTGCTCCAGCTTCAAAGGGAACAGAAGATGAAGAAGTGCCTGAATCAGTATACTCATCATCCGGCAAATATATTGACCCAGTATGCATTCTCAATGTTATAGTTTAGTTTACTTGAGTTTCTCTTAGTACTGAGCCGAAAAATTTTGTTTATTAATAACTAATTTGCCTACATTCGTTGTAAGTAAAAAGAAGTAAGTCGTGTAATCCCACCCATGAAATAAGAAAGTTGTAACTCGAGAATCGAATGAAGAATTAGTTAACTAAATGTAATCAAAATTTCAGACTTTGCATGATCTTTTGTTCAATCATTATTTGGCAGAACGTGGCTTCGATCAGAAATTTTGTCGTGAAGTTGTGGATTTCGCTACACACTATGAGCACTCTCAATACGTTAAACTATTGACGGATATTCAGTCATTTGTATCAAAATGAAAAGAAAAATGAGCAAATGAATGCTACTTATGAAATCTCTAAGCTGGAAGATGTTTTGTTACTTTGCATGTTTGGATATCTTTTAACTATTGTGTTGTTGAAAATTATGCTGTGTTTCATTTAGTAAATTTTAACAGTTATTATTTTCATTTCTTATTTGCATTTCAACTCTAGACTCAGAGTACTGCTATTTTTTTGTCGTCAGGGATTTGCATGTACGGAATGGTTCAAGGATCGGGCCTATGTTTTTCAGCCGTTTGGTTGTTTATTTGCTAAATATGGATTAAGCGGTTTTCTCAGCGATCGTGCTGAGCAGATTGCTTTTTGATTTTAAAACTGAATCTATTTGGTAGATATAGATGATTATCCTTGTGTGTGTGTAATAACGTTATGATTAGAAGGTATGACTCGTTGTTTAGAAAATTATTGGAAATGGATGGTGAATGTGAAGTAGGATTGGAGGAAGTGCACCAAGGCGGTAATGAAATATTGATGTCACTAGTAAAAAATTATTTGTCTTCATCTGATTCGAATAACGAAGCTACCATTAGATTTCGTTTGCCGTATTTGCAAACAACAAAACATGATGCACGAGGAGATGCGGTAGCGCTGGTTGTTGAACATTTGCATCAAAGGTTAATATTTTTTCAATTCTTTTTTTGCAAAAATATCAATTGGTCCTCGTTTTTGCTCTGATTAGATCCTTTTTTTTTTTCTTGTTAGCTTTTTTGGAGAATTTACTAAATTCATATTTGAAAAGAAAAGCACTTTTTCGACCATTTCTAATCTAAATGAAGAACCGTATTGCTAGTGTTATATATAATAAAGCAACTGATTATTGATATTACAATTATTTTGCAGAGGATTTCCACCTTGGATAGCTTATGCAATAGCATATTCGCTAGTAGATATATATGCGAATGAACTAAACACAACAGAGGTACCATTTGATGAGAATGTTTATAGTGCAATTGACGCAACGGTTTGGTGTCATGAAGTTATACATTATTTGAATGTGTACCTCAACAGTTTGGTGAACAATTCTGTTCCACTGCCAAGTAATTCATTTATCAAAGTTATTATTCATCATTTGTCTTAATAGGGCAAATGTATGATATAAATATGTAATTAAAGATTAATAGATTAAAAGAAATTAATAGTTGTAACGTATACTAATCAGTAATGATGAGAATTTCAATAAGATTTTTATTTAGTCTCTTTTTTATATTGTTAATTACTTATAGCATATATTTATAGCAGCAGATTGTCTCTATTATATTTGAGGGACTAAATGGAGTAAAGCACAATTTGTTCACACTTTCATTTCATTTAAAATGAAAATGATTAAATTTTTTTTTGATTAGGTAAGAAAGATATTTTAGATTCTTGCATAATTCAAAAAATAGCATATTTTTCATCCCGAATTTTATTTAGAAATTCAGCTAATTCCCGGCCAACTGTTGTATTCATATTGTGCTCAGAAAAATCGACGTTCTAAAATGGAAGATCGTGCAGTTCTTCTGCCTTCACTTTCTGTCATTGAGCCGACTAAGGTATTTTTCGTATATCAGCTAAATTGTTTGAAGTTACCTCACAACGGTCAAAATTGGAATTGATAATATTTAAATTTAGAGCAAGATTAACTAAGAGAGGTAAACAGTAAGTTTCTTTTCTTGAATTTATGAAAAAACGATGAGTTGGGATTTATATTTTAATTTGTGGGCATATTTCAAGAGGTAATTTTATTTTCTCTAACGTTTTTATGAAGCTTTATGTTGAAAGTACAATATATTAAACGATTGTGTTATTATCTAATGAAAAATGAGTAATTTTAAGTTCTTTTAAGCTGTTGCATTATTAAAGTAGGTTGTTAGAAACGTTAGACAAGTTTAAGCAAGTTTTTAAGTTCTTATGTGCTCATGGGTGCTAAGAATTCCTAAAAACTGGATCGAATTAGAAATGAATAGCTATGCATGCCTATAATGACTATAATATATGTGTTTTGTTATTTTTTAAAAAAAAAAGTGGTTTATAGGATGATTGCCGTGATCATGATTCGTTTTTTGCTGTATTCGATGGACATAATGGAATCGATTGCGCCAATTATGCAAGCTCCCATTTTGCTAGATGCATTGTTGAAAATGCTCAATATGCTGTTGATCAAATTGAGAATATAATGAGAAATGCCTTTACTGAGCTTGATAAAAGACTCACAGCTCGATGTAAAAATGAGGTATGCATGATTGTGTCTTCTGTTTGCTAGCAACCATGAAATTATATAAAACTGAGTGCATCTTGTTTCATTGAGAATTCAGGTTTAGTCATTATCTGGTTTGAAGTGAGAGAATAAAACCAGGATACCTTGCCATTGCTTATCTATAAGGTTTTTAGATATCTGCTATTCAAAATTGATGCCTTTTCAAATTATTTTTTCAGCATATAAAAGGCGGCACTACAGCTGTTTGTGCTTTTCTGCGAGCTCGAAAGCATTTGTGTGTTGGTTGGTGTGGTGACTCAGCTGTAGCGGTCTTGAGAAAAGATGCAGTACGGACATTATCTTCTGCCCATTCGCCAGATGTTCCGGTAAATGCATAATTTTTGTGTTGAGCTTGAAAATTTATTCTTTGAACAGACTGGTTAACTGCTGAATTCTTTACTTTTTTTTTTTGCGTTACTTTTGATATGACGATGGTGTTAGAATGCAAATATCAGTGAGACATTAAATAGCATATTTTTTTTTATAGTCTATGACTTCGGATGTTATATCTACATCTTTTATATCAGTTTTAAATATAGTTGCAAGATACCCATGCTTTCTATATCTATGCTTTCTGATTTCAGTGCTTGATATTTCGCAGTTCAAAATAGCTGATAAGATCAATTGAGATAGTGTTTCAATTTTAATTAGAATACTGTAAAAGAAGTTATTTGTGCCACTCATGTTGTTGAGGATGAGTTTGTAATTATCATGAAAGAAGCAGAAATTAATATTAAGATGACTGAGAAAAAACTCTTGCATTCTTTAATTTTCATTGGATTCTATTTTGCTCAGGAAGAAGTACGTCGAATAGAAGAAGCTGGCGGAGTGGTTGTGCCGATACAAGGCGAGTTAAGAGTCAATGGAATTTTAAATCTAACACGCTCTCTGGGTTTGTTTTATTAAGTTTGCAGAGGTAAAAATTTAGCAAAAATTGGTGGAAGGTAAAAATTTGATAAAAACAATTTGAAGAGAATCATTTTGCAATGTCTGCTTCTTGTTATGTACTATTTAAATTTAGATAATGATATTATTTTAATGGGACTTAAGGTTGTATCGTGAAAATTTTACCTTTCCGTTAGAGGAGATTGATGATGTATTGCTTGACACGGACACAGTGGTTTATTCACGACGATGACAGATTTTTTGTTATTAGCGAATTTAGGTAATGCAGTTATGTGGTTGTCTTTCTTGCTGGTGTAAAGAAATTTTGTATGTTTAGTAGTTGAAAAAACTAGAGTTGAAAAAAAAAATAGTTGAAAAAAAAAAAAAAACTTTAGTTAGAACTAGACTTTAAAATAGGAAAGCTGTAAGACATCGAATGAAGCTTGAGTGTCTCGGAAAAAGAAAATATTGTGGGTTGGTTTACATAATGTACAGCTGCACATAATGTCTTTACAAAATCAAATGCTGTAAGTTTCTCAAATTATTAAGCTATGCAATATTTTAATCAAATAGATTAGAAGATGGTAGATAAATGCTTCATCACTTTAAGTTTCGAAATATTTAAATATTTTTTTTAATGTGATGAATCTTTTAACTGGAAAATGTTCTAACCAACGTTCATGCTAGAAATCTGTAAAAGTTTGCTTACAGTATATTATAAATTTTCTCAGCTATTCCGGCAGGCTGCTCCATAAAATTGTTATAGGAATGTTCTGCTGGATCGGAACTCAGCATGATCTAAACCATTAAGTTGAAATGATAATATCGTGCTGTTTTTATTTCGATTTTTTGTAATAATCTTATATTTCTTAGTCCTAATATTATTTTGAGACATTCTAAAACTTTTTCTCGAAGTTTTCGATACCAAAATGATGTTACATTGCTTAAACAAAATCACTGATTTTCCTGATATTTGCAGGCGATATTGATGGCAGACCAATGATATCATCTGAGCCAGATATTTTATCATTTGAACTTGATAATTCCGAATACCTTTTATTGTTATCTTGTGATGGTGTTTGGGATTCACTAAGTGAAAAAGCAGTTTATTCTTATGTCGCGCAGTTTGTATATAAGAATTCACAAGAAAGTAAGTTTTGTCTACGTGTAATTGAGTTCTGGCGTTCATAAAATTCCCCTTGTCAAAAAATTAGCAAATTTCTTAGGCAACAGATCTTTCTGAATCCATTTGAAAAATTAAATGTGTAATAAGTTCATATTGAATTAGTACAAAGACATGAGTTTATTGGCATCCATGCTGTCTCCTGCTTGCAAGAGTTCGAATTATTTTTATTACAGATTATAATAAATTGGCGGAGTTCATTGTTGATCGAGCCAAAGAATCAGGAGCTACAGACAATTTAACACTTATCTGTGTTTTTTTGAGACCTGTGGAAGATTTATGGAAGCTTTTCACTGCTGACGCTTAATGTAAAACCCTTGAGTGACTAGTATTCTTTTTCTTTTTTGATAATTTAGTCATTCGGAAGTTATAATTATTCTCCAAATGTGCCTTGTCGAGTACTCTCTGACGTTAGTCTTATATGCTATGTATTTAATAGTCTTCTTAGTTTTGTTACATTTATTTATTCAAGAAAATTTTTGGCCTTTTGAGATCCATGTACTGAAGACGGAAAGAATTTGATAACATTTTATTCTTTTCATTTTATCTAACCCGTATTCAAGCATTAATTTTGTTACTGTCTGGTTTTTTACATCTAAGTCTATTATAAATTCGTCTTTTTCTAAGTGCCGCTTATTTTTAATTCATACTTTTTCCCCATTCACTTTCATTTATTTTTTGATTTGGTCACCGCTTTCTTTCAAATCCATCTTTCTCTTCTGGTGATCCGTCTAATTGATCTAATTGGAATCTCACCACTTGTCCAATATAGACTTCTTTTTTATAATTTATTTTAATGGTTTCCTTTGTGATTTTGCACAGAGTGCCACAAAACTTTCTCCAGGAATTTTCGGAGAAAAAATTTCTGATTTCAGTCTTTCTCTCCATAGCTTACAAAATTTTTTCGAACTGACATATTGGTTATAATAGGTGTTATCTTTATGCTAAATGTTCTCTTATAAATTTATGCATGTTTCAATATTGTTCATGTTTTCTCGCGTTCCATTATGTTTTATATTAATAATAAAGTAATCTTAATCTAATGCTGTTGTAACAAAAATATGTTGTCATCTCTTCCATCATCCAACTTCTCCTACTTACGTTGAGTTATTCTAGACGAGATTTACTTCCGCCTGACTATTGTCATTTTGAACAATTTATATTCAATTTTTTCCTCATAGTATATTAACTTTTTTCCGTTCTATTTTAATATTAGAAATTTAGCTTCGTTTATATTTGACATTACTGGAATGGCTTGATCTCAGTAGTCAGCTCATTGTGTACAAAGAATCTTTTTTCCTACTTTATTTTATCATTAATCAGTAACAATAACCGCTAGGAATTATAAAGTGAACTAAAAGTAACATAAGATACTTTGCGTATGCAAATGCGGATTATTGAAATAATCCAAAAAAAAGCGGCATGGAGTAATAGATTTATTTACAAACAAAAATAGTGGGAGATAAAATTAGGTCTTTTATTTACCTTTTTTTTTCACTGCTACAGTATTTTAGGTTTTCCCTAAGAGCTTCTAACTGCCGAATATTCATTCCATTTTTTTCAATCCATTCCTTTTTTTTTCTCTAATGAATTACAATTCATTAGGTAATAATTTGGTTATGGTCGATGATTCAGCGTATTTTTCGATTAGTACTCTTCTTATGACTTCGTAGTTTTCGAGAGCTATATCATATTTTTTCATCCTTTTAATGCATTTCCAGAAATCCTGTAATTCAATTCTGAATTCCGGAAATAAATTGAGAATGAATTGTAAGCATTGAAATTATCTCCAAAATTCTCTCCATTGTCAAGAATTACCATTATAAGTTGATTAGTGACAGTTGTGATAAATTGACAGTGAAATGAGTTAGTTTTAAAAGGTTACCAAATGAATCCTTTGACAAATTTGCCTTAGTATTAGATTGATTTCATTTTTATACATAATTAAAGTAATAACCATTTCTTTGCTTTCATTCATTGCTTAAAAATTCCTTTATTACCTTTTGTTATATCTGAATATTAGTCTTCTTGCTATTATCATCACAGTTATTTGAATATATTTCAGTCATCTTTTATTCGCGAATTCCATTGTGTGGATATAATTTGATTCGTAAGATTTTGCCTTCGATAATCCATTTTCTATGTTCGTATAGTACTTGTTGGTGATTCACTAATAGAGGATGCCAAAATTGCTTTCATCTGTTCGGGAAAAATTCTCACCTTTCCTTTAGTTGGTTCAAGTTGATTCGATATAATATTGGTAGCAATGATTCTCGACTCCTGGCACCAAATAATTGTCACGAAAGGCTTTTCATACGGTGATAATTCAAATGAATGCAAAATGATTTGAGGAAAGGTAAACTTATTTGATTTGTTATATTGATTGTTGGAAAAACAATTGGGTGTGAAGATATTGACCGAAAAATTTATTCTTGTAAAAAAGTTTAATAACAGAGTTCGCGATATAAAGTACAATCATTACCCTAAATGAATAAGAAATAAGAAGGAAGCAGTATTTCTGAGGATATCACGATATAGAAATGGAGAAAGTGAGACATAAAGTGAAGTAACGGGACCATAAACAGGATTTAAATAGAGTATGCTAGAACTAAACTTTCTTATACTATATAATTTAATCAAATATTTATAAACTTTGTAAACCAAAACTATCTCTTATTACAACTATACAGAGATTGTAACTTTTTGTATAGAATGTTTATTTATTGATAACGAATGAAAAATGATTTGAATAATATCTTTGTAAGTTCCATCAATGAATAATTGAAAGAGTTGTAATAGTTTTGATCATAGCTATCTTTTCTCTTTCTCTTTCTACCCCTTAATCAAAATGCCAAATTGATAATGGATAAACTAATAAATGATGTGAAAGCAGTGCTCAATCTTTATGGAAATATTGAAACACTTCCCTTCACATTATTTAGATATCTTTCTAATTAATTTATGATTCATTTTCTCCTTTATTAATTGACTTTTTACCTTCCATAGTACTATTTTGTTATTTTAGAATTGTCATTTGTTACAGTATGATGTAAAAATAACCTAAATTGAAAGAGAAGTTTGGATTAGTTTTGACTAATTTGATTAAATATTATTAGAAGACTGCAAAGACAAGAAATGATAATGTCAGAATATCAACTTGTTCAATGTATGAGAGCATGAACAAAAGTTATATGGATTGATATGATAAAAGATGAATAAGCAGTTAGAAATGAAATAGTAGGGAAGAAATAACAATGTAATCATCAGCATTTCAACTTTTTCTAATGTATTTCAAACAAAACATATTGACAACTATTACTGCTCAATACTTTCTACTTTATTAGCTTATTCGGACCTTCAAAATTTAATCAGTGATAAGGGATTCACGTAATGACGAGAAATTAATGCTTGTAACTGTCGTTGATTAAAGGCCAACGATTATTATCCTCCTTAAAAACAAAAAGATAAAATTTCCATTTGAACATTTTTCTATCAGTTGATAGCAGTAAAATATTTTTGGCTTTGGTTGAATTTGTTGATATTTGCTAAACTTTTGCAAAAATATGTTAGAGAAATATTTTTGCAAAGTTATAAAAAAATTCTTTAGGATTATCAAGTACGAACTTTGCTTCAATAAAATGGGAAAAAAATGGATAGTAAACAAAATGAAAAACAAATAAATACATAAGTAACGATCAAATACACTTTTTTAGATATATCCAATAGGAAATACAAAAGACAATCGATCAGTCCATTCCAATCCTTTGGCTCTTTCAAATTGAAAGAATATTTCCCAGGCAGTGAGTACTAATATCCATACAGATGCACCAATTATTGAGTACACTACGTCTAAAATACGAAAATTATAAGCTTAAACTCCAAACAACTTTCGCGATAATAAACGATAATTCAGTGAAATATGAATACCTCATGGAGTGATTCGCTCATAATCAAAATAGTTGAGGACTTGTAGCTATGTCTTAAATTCTTCTCATGAACAATAATCTATTTTCCTCAACCATTTCGTGTTTTTTTTTCTTCCTTATTCTAACTTAAAAAATATTGCACTCTTACTATTTTAGACATCTTGTCTACTTAAACAAATCATATACCACAATGTTTAATTAAAGCCAGTCAAATTAATTTGTTTAAATTAATTTGAATATTGGATTAGTTTAAAATATTAGTTGCATCAAATATTGAATAGAAAACTCACACTGTTTGATTGTTTTTTGCACTGGCGATGGCTTATCGAGAAATGCAGATTCAAAAAACCACACAGCGTTGACAATCCAAATTAGTGGTAACAAGGCAAAACCAATGTAAAAATATCGCTTACAAAGTATCACCTTATCCTCATCAGACATCTTTTGCAAATCCATTCCCGATAAATTCCACAATCACTGAATAATTATTATGCTTAACTGAGTATTCAAGACCTCTCGTAGAGTAGTCGCAGGTCACCTATTTTAATTATAACGAAAAAAATCCATCGAGACAAACATTAGGACATTGCAATACAAACGAATACAGACGTTTATCTATGTTTTATATCAACGAGAATCATAAAGCTTTATTTTATTTTTTTCTTCTTTTTTATTTTGTTATTTCCCTTCTTTTTATTTTATTTTTTTTAATTTGGATTTATCTTTCTTCTAATTCTTATTTAAATAATTAGATAAGAATTAAAGAAAAATATTCTCCAAGTCAAAACAAACAATAGACAAACATAAATAAACTGTCCTAAAAGATTTCAATACATTTTCAAAGTAAACTATATAATAACATTAAAATTGTAATAGCAATTAATGAATAACAACGTACAAAACTAGATGAAATGTGATGTGTTGGAATAATTTCAATGACGCACTGTATGATTAAATTTTCGAGCCTATCTGGTTTAAAAGCGCTTTAAAAAAGTATCACATTAGCAATGTTTTCATCCAATCAGTCAAATAAAAATCTCGATAATGAAATAGCATTCCATAAAAATGTATAATTTATGAAAGAATATGCAACAATTCGTAAAAATCAAACAGAAATCCTACTACTCTCTTTTTACCACAGTTAATGATGTTATTTCATGTAAATTATAATGCAATCATAATCATAAATCACCAGTAGCACTTATTTTATCAAAAAATTTATTTTCCGTATCAAAATCGACCAGAGCAGTATATCGTGACCAATACGATGTATTAGAATTGCGCGGATTACCTACAACAGACACTTTCTTTGCACCATCACGGATTATTTCTCGGAACAATCTGCAAATTTATTTGCATTGCGAAAAACTCCTTTCTCATCTATTAATTGGTAAAAAGCAAACAATTTCATTTCCGCAGCTAATTTTTTGCCATTTCATTGAATGAAATATAAATTATCATCGTTAACAGAAAATTCAGTATATATCTGACTAAGAGACAAATTATCAAACATTAATTGTCATTAAAGATTTTTGTTACAAAAGAAATTGAGCCACAGAGCTTTCGCAAGAATAGTTAGTTTTGTTTTGGTTCTTAGCGATGTAACGAACATTTCAAATTTTATTATAACAAATCAGCTAGAAAGCTTCGTGTGACGTCGGATAAAAATATATGTGACATAAATTAATTGATTTAACTATTGAGCAAAAAACATATCAAATAAATTAGTGAATTAATTTAAATAAGTAAATTTTATATTTTATTCATTTACAAGGATAGTTAGTTGTTTTGGTCTTCTAGTAATGTGTGAGCATTTAAAATTCGTTTCTTTCTCTTTATATTTATATATATTTCTTTTTTGGGAAGGTTAGCAATGTACAACGTGAAGTTGCTTATCAAACAAAAAGCACATTTATAGTTTTGGCCCTTCTATCTTCTTCATGACAGGCTCAATCCTTTTCGAAGATCGGTTGAAAAATAGAATAGTATTATTTTAATAATTCAAATGAAAGGAAACACGTATCCTTCATTCTTTTTTCTTTAGTGATTTAAATCATGATTAAAGAAACTACCGATTTCGTTTCAGCATTTTTTGATAATACTCTTTACCACCTCTGCCATGTTCCAACGAAGCGCGAGCAGCATCGGCATCAGCCGACTGGTCAGTAGCGTGCCTAAAAACTGGACTAACATATTTTTTTTTTTTTTTTAACGCGGATGATAAGAAATACGATTTAAAGAATACTCAAATGTTTTAGCTAATTCTCACAGTGCTCCTTGCTATGAAAATTGAGTGAATTCAAATCGATTCGATTAGAAGAAATTTGAATTTGGGAAGGATAAAATACTTATAGTTGCTTCATAAACTGACCAATCAAACTTAGCATTCTGCACGCTGCCCCAAAATGCTGGTACATTCAAAATTAATGACAACCCACAAAACCACAGCACATTGTTAGTGAAATAATAATGTACAATGATTTGGGCTAGCATAAAAGCAATACCCGTATAACAGAACCAATAAAATGCAAATAATGCTGTTCTTTTTATAGATTCGTGTGCCGTCAAATCACGTCGTACTAAAAATCTTAAAGCCTGAAAGATTATGAAATTATCGGTGAAACAGAAGACAAATGAAAATTAATGACAGTCTCTAAAAGCGCTACTGAAAAGTTATTACAATAAATTTGCTAAACAAAAGCTCCCCATCCCCAATTCATAAGCTTTAGTTGTTTCAAAAAGATAACGGTAAACATTGCCAACTGCAAACAAAATACACGAACATCTTCGCTGAGAACGAATGTTTCAATTATCTTCCTTCCAATGCTTGATTCCCAAATTACGCATGCTTGCTCACCCATGAAGGACATAGGTTCTAAGTTTTTTTTGCAGTAATCATAAGCTTCGTTAAATGTTCGAAATTGTACATAAAATGGCAAAGCTATTCGAGCACCCCAAGGACTGTTCAAGGCTCCATGTATTACTGAATCCAAATAAGCTGAAAAACAATTCACTCAAAGCATAACAATTACTGACTATTAATAAATAGCATCTTCAACTCTAACTTCAATCCAATTGTAAATCACCATTTCTAATATTATTATATCTGAAAAATGAGCTAGAAAGTTTGATTATAAGCTTAGAAGTGAAAAAAAATTGAATCATTGAATAAATCACTTTAAAACAGAATTGTAAACATTAAGGAATTTATTACTCAAAGCGAAAGAGAAATGCTAAAGAGAAACTGCTTTTCCAATGACATTAGTTCATGACTTACTTTCCGAAGTGGAGCAATAAAAAGTGACTCGTTTTTTTTTTTGTATTTGGTCATCCAATATTAAAAAGTTTTCATATTCCTGCAAATTTAATCGCCCATTGAATACCAATTAGTAAAATGAACATTTTTCGTTAAATATGAGAGTAAAATATTAACATTATGTAATTCAAGGAAAGTAAATGTGCTGTGACACTAGAAGCTTCTATGGTCCGTTGTACGAAATTAACAAATTTTCTATAACCAAAAAAGGTAAATCGTTAAAAAATATTGCATTGAAGAAAATTAAAAAAAAGCTAAGGATAGATACTCCAAAATCAAATGAAAATAATTGCTAAACTAAATTGATGAGGGAATAACTGCCTTACTTCAAATTCTTGAACTACTTACCGAATCAATAATTTGCTGCAAATGATTCGGTAGCACACTGGACACATCGTACCGTTTCTCAAAGTATTCTTTCAAATACGGTCCATTTGCTAACAAATATATAGATGGAACTCCTATCAACGTTGATGTGATTATGCCAACACGTATACGTCGTGCCCATCTCTTATTTATCTTCCACAAAAACTTTGTACTCATTGATCGAAACAGGAACTCTAATTGAATTTACATGCACTGAAAATTTCATTAAAATATTTCAAAAATTCAGACAGTTAAATGGAAATAATTGTAGAAAGCACAATTAAATGAAAGCAATTGTAAAAAAATTAATCAAAAGCTAATGTGAATATAATTTTTTTGAAAAAATAATTCATGACCTGATCAAATGCAGTACGAATGTTTAATAATCATTCAAATTTTATCAATACTTTTTTTATTTGTACCTTAACAAAAATTATAAAACCCGCATAACTGACAATTATCATGAATAACAGCATAATATAACAATAATTTGTTCAATACTGAAAACTTAGGTGAACAATATATATCTATGAATACATAAAATAATAATTGAACAACGACAAACTATACAATGAATTGTTACTCATACAGATGACATTAACGAACAATGATATAGACGACTAAGAAAACATATTACAACTGCTCAGCTATTGAACGCGATCGCCGTAAAAAAAATAACTGAACAAGTATAAATTATGCAAAAATTAGAAAGAATACACTATGGAATATAGTATATTCCTTCTTATTTTTACACTATGAAAAAAATACACAATGGAACTATTCTTTCTAACCATGGAATATGGTAGATACAGCTTAAAAAATCTAACATATACGAATCCACAAGATGCGAATATTTATGAAAAGAAGTTATACGGTACTCTCTACATATCCAATGTTTTCAGAATATTTCATAAATTAATTACTTTCCATGAGCGATGGAGTTTTGTTTCTGGGATTGTTCTGCAGCCAATTTTTCAATAGCTTTCAATCGCTTTGAATAAGGCCATGAGTCACCAACAATATCACCGTTTACTGTAATAAACTCCGACTTCAGATCACCTAGAGCATTGCGTATCTTTAAATTTGTTGCAATTGATGCATTCAGGTATTGGCGTGCTCCTTCCAAATATTCCGGAGAACTGAAACTGGAATGAAGTTTTCAACGATCTAGTAATGAAAACTTTTTAATTTAAGACTCGATCTGTTATCCAATTTGATATATAATATTTATAATCTATTATATGGTGAATTAATCTTAAACTTTTCCAGAACTGACATCTTCATTGGAAACTTTTTCGTTGTTCTGAGAACAATAACTTTTTTAGTATTCTGGAACCTACATCACAGCAAACAAAAATATGAAATAAGGTTATCCATCTAATGCATTCATCATTTACCAAATGGTAGTCAGTGGGAGAAGACAATGATTCTGAAGAAGTCTGACAATCTTACGCTTGCACAATTCATTTCCTCGATTTCCCAACAATGTAGAAAATATATGAAAACACGGTAAACGGCAAAAAAATATGCATGGTCCAACACAATATTTTAAATGTATCTTCTACATTTTTGTAAACACAGTAATAAAAGAAAAACTAAAAAATACTGAAAAAATTCCAATTTTTGTAAACAGTAGTAAAAGAAAAATTACTCAGCACAAGTATTGTAATCCAGCGTCATTTCACTTTGTGAGAGGAAGCTTCTCATGGCATTCCGAAAAATAACTGTTGCCAGTGGTATCAATATTGCTAAAGAACCATATGATACGATGCGGCCAAAATGCATCAAAGACTTAAAGGATAAACACACTACACCTGACAAAAAAATCCACATGCAAACAGGTGTCAAAATAAATCGGCGGCTGAAAATGTGATCAGTGGGCTCAGACTTAATTATTTTATATTCTAAATCAAACCTTGCTCATATGATTAAAAATACAATTTTTAAAGCCAAAATAAAATCTTGAATAGAATACTGTAAAATATTAAGCATATAAAAATTATTGCAAGGAAGAAAAAGCTGAATAATTTAATACCTGTTGGCTCTTAGTAACTCGCGTCGGATAAGAAAGCGCCGAGCTGCTTCTGAAAGAACATAGTCATCAAATATATGTTTTCCAACATCCGTTGTAGTATCCAAAAATTTCCTCTTGCTATAAATTAAAGCCATTATAACTTCGTGAGATGAAAATTTGAAGTTTCCAAGCATGATAAAAAAAGCGATTCATTCAACTATTATGAAACAAAAAAAATCTGTAACTTTTGTAAAATCTACTATTTTGCACCAATCGTCAAACAATTTCAGCATGTCACAAAAAAATAGATTCAAAGTTAAAAACAAGCAACCACTATCGCGAGGGGAACTTTTTTAGATTAAATACAAACCTTGAAAATAAATCTTTCGTTTTAATACTAACTATATGCTTCATTTGTGGCAATTCGGATAAATTCTTTGCTACGGCACGCAAAGGTAGCAGTAGTTCAAAACCATTTCTAAAGTAAAAACCTCCGCGCCACTCTGGATTCAGTGAATCGGTCACGGCAATATCGGTCTATAGAAAAACTAAGCAAGTTATTTTGGAAGTAGTAAATACACAACCAAGATATGCAGATTTATTTCAAAAATCAGTTTTGACTTTTTTAATTTAATTATTTGGAATTAAGATTTTCATGTTAAATACACGTACTAAACTTAAATCGGATGAAATTTGGAGAAGTCAATGATAATGCCAAACAATAGCTGAATCACTGACTTAATAATTTTATCTTGCTCAGTGACTGGAAAATGGGTAAAACTGTGTAGGAATATAAAAATTAATTATTAAGAATTAATCTGTTAACATCTAAATAAAATGAACAAGTTAAAATTATGAAGAGATCGCTTTTACGACTTGAATAAAAGAGAATAAAAAAAATTGCTTACATTAACTTTCATCAGTAAATTCTTCAATTTGTCCAGTTCACTTTCTACCATATTCACTATTTCATCAGGAACATTGTAGGCAATAGTTTTCCTTCCCAAATCAATTCTTAATTAGAAATTATCAGTAAAAAGCAACAGAAATAAGTACACATAGCTAAGAGAAAATGGATTTCTTGATTTTTTTTTTTTTTTTACAAGACAATTTCCTATAGCAAGAAATAATAAAAAAAAAAGAAATATCTTTGGAAATGAACATTTCGATCATAAATAGTCTTTTAAAGAGAACAAGCAATATTTTAAACTATTCTTTACTATCAGTATTCTCTATAAGCTATTCTCTGCTATCATTATTCTCTTATAAAAGTGATAAAATTCACGAATTATACAATTCTAAATTCTTTTGAACATAGAATTAAATTATAGACTGAACTAAGCATACCAAAAAGGCATTACTAACCGGTCAAAATTATTTCTGTTTATGACATTAATTATCATTAGCATTAATTAATTAAAGACTTACAAGCCATTATGGAATGCTAACATTATACTAGGATATGCACTAATGCCGATAATAGCAGCTGTTTGTAACATTCGCTTCTCCCACTTTGACATCACGTGACCTTAAAATAATTACGTATCAATCGTGCCGTATCTCATCCATGGCCAATGAGCCAAGCCTCTCCACAACTGCTTTTCTGTTTACAATCATATTTCGAACCAAGAAGACTGATCATCGTGACAAACCGTGAATAGACCAATGAGTGGAAAGGAGTAAAGGTTTGGAATTGAGTTCACAGTTGCGATGTTGTTGTGTGGCATATGATGTAGTTTCAAGAGAGCAATGTGGGTCACGTAAACGTAAAGAGATATTAGTGTATATGAAGATGCGTAAGATAGCCTTAGAAGATAGCCGTAAGATAGGTTACAAAGTTTAGCTTTGATCGCATATATAATTCTCGTGGATTGTTTATGTTTAATAGTTGTTTTTGTAGAAACTGCTGTACTATCATGAACGATGTCGATCAGAACGATATTTTACTACGACATAAATTTGAATTTTGCGCAGATATTATCAAGAAATTGGAAAGTGGGGAACAAAATACAAAGGATTTACAGGTGAAGTTAAGAAATCAGAGAATTAGAATAGGTCTAATTTATTTTTTAATTCAAATAACACAGTATATCATACTTAAAATCACGAAATTATTTATTTTTCTTAATTGAAAGGATCTTTAATAAGGTAAACAATTTTTGCAGGACGAATTGAAGCAATGTGAAGAGAAATTAAAACTTTTAACAAAGGAAGTATCAGCCCTTTCGTTGTTTAGTAATAACGAAAGTGTTGATGAATTACCAACTAGTTCGTTGAATTATTTATTTTTACCATATTATTTGGCTATCGTAACACAAAGTGTTATTGCTGGACCGGAGGAACGCCTTTTAGCTTTAGATCGCGCAAAGGTTAACTTTTTTTAAGCTGCGAATGAATAGTTCAAATTAGATTTTTTTTTTCGAATTCGAAACAACATTTAAATCAAGAATATTGGCAGATTTTCGAGCATAATTTTGAGCGGTATCTTCTAAAAAGATATGTGAAAATTAGTTGAAAAGATGTAACTGAGACATTTCATTGCTTTTCCTGGATGTTTAAAGGTTTTCTTCTGTTTTCTTTTTGTTTAAAACGTCTTGCACATGTACCATCGAACAAATAGAAACCTTGAATGACATTAATTGTATTCAGAAACGTGCAATTTTTGTATCATAATCTTTTCAGATATATTTACGAGACTTTTTGGGAAGATTGAAATCATATAATATTATCGACTTTGATTTGCCTGGATTGAGTGAAGATAGTCGGAAAAAGGAAACAGAAAAACAGAATTATGACTATGTCGCTAAACAGAGAGAATTAAAATTGCGACGATTCAAACAGAAAAAGGAGTTGGAAATTTTAGTGGCAAATTCGGAATTCGAATTGTATTCATATGCAGATGACGACGGGCTAATGGTTAGTATAGTTTTATTTTAGAAATTATTCTGATTAAGGATTCTAATATTTATGAATTTGTTTCATGCACTAATTCGGATTATAATTTCCTGGTGCACAGAAAATATTAGATAAAGAGAGAAGATGACATCATTTATTGAATTAATTGCGTACTCATATAGTTAAATACTCAATCAAAAAGATGGAATTACAGAATCGAATAATATTTTTAGAAATAATAGTAAGTAATTTTTCTATTCAATAATTTACCATCAGTTCTTCAATTTTTATGCTTATAGTTTTTATTTTTTTTAGCGAAAATTGATTATAAATCGTTTGCGTCTTGCTGCAATGAAAAGTGTTGATGAAATAGGGCAAATTGATCAAGAAAGAGTAATGGTAGAGCATATGTTGAAAATCCGAGCGGGAAAAACTGAAATTTCACCGGAACGACCGAGTATGTTTTTTTTTTTATTTTCATCCTGGAATTCAAGTAAATGTAAGGATCAGTATAATTAACTATTAATTGATGCATTTCTACTTCACCAAACTATAATGACTAGAGCATTAACACGAAAACAGCGATTGAATAAATGGCATCATTTTAAGTGAAAATTATATCATTAAACAATTATTTTATTCATTATGAATTTGTAGTGAACACGTATATATCAACGCCATATATAATAGCTCGAGATAAAGCGCAAAAAAAAGTTTTTGGTTTGGGATATCCAAGTATACCGACGATGACTGTAAATGAATGGTATGATGACATGGTGAAAAACGGAAGGTAATATAGATCTCATTATGCCTCTTCTGATATCGTCCTTAAGGATTCTTAAGGCTTAAGAAATCAAAAAATGACTATAAATGAATAGTATGATAACATAATGGAAAACAGAAGGTGATATAGATTTTACTACGTCTCTTCTGATATCGGTTGTTTAAGGTATTTTAAATCAGAAAATGTGCTGTTACATTATTAAACTTGCATTATATTTTGGAACAAGGTTGCAGAGTTAAAAAAAAAATCATCGTCGAAATAAGTAGTTTTTCAGATTTGATGCCCTAAATCCAGACTCATCTGAAAGCAATCTCGACTCAAGTATTGTAGATGAAGAAACGGTAGAGGAACAAGAACGCGCTAGGCTTCAAAGATGGGATGAATATAAAGATTGTATGTGGTATCGCAGAATTTTTGGAATTTTTGTATTACTTAGTTGATGTAAATCTCATTTCATATTTCATTATGTCGCGATTTACCTTCTAGCACAAATGCAGGTAGGGATCAGGCACTTGGTAATGAAACTACATGAAAAAAGTTGAGATGATATAAATTTATCAAAGATTTTGTTTCAGGTCATCGTCGTGGTTGGGGAAACATGCATAATAAAGGCTAAAAAGGATTTCTCGATTCGTGTAGAACTTGAATGCAGTTCTTCCACTAATAATTTGAATCTTACTGTGGATTACTTTTTCTATTCATATTTTCAGATTGCTATTTTTTCAACGTTTTTTAATTTGTAGATTGCACTCAGTAGTTCGTTTCAATTTTTGTTTAGATTTCCGAAACTACTTGTTTTGTAATAATTTTTGTATCAATTTTATCTCTGCAAATGTAGATTTCTATACGGAAGATTTGCAAGCTTTCTGTTTCATGAAAAAATTTTTCCAACTTATATTTTGTCATGTTATTTTACTTTCATAATTGTAAGAAAAATATATATCTGAGAAAATACCTGTTCTAAATATCAATTTTACTTATTTCATGGATTTTATCCATGTTATACTTTCGCGATGCTATATATAAAAAAATTTCAAAAATTGACGATCTCTAATTTATACTTTTAAAATAATCACTTAAAAAAATAATGTGGTTCATAATTTTTCTTTTTACACATTAGATTATACAAATCATTTTATAGCATTTATTTAATGGCCGGGTTTTCAAGCTAAAGCTGTTTTTTAGAGGTTGCACGAGTTTATTTTTTTATTTTGTATTTGCTACGATAAACTGGATGCTGAGCACGAAAAATGAAGCTGATGTAGATTGGGCAAGTTAAAATAGAGTGACTAACCATCGTATTGTATATAATATTAATGATGGTAGTTCTCATGGATCAAGGTGACATGACTTCGTTATCTCACTGTCATTTTCCATTATAGAATTTTTTTTTTTTTTTTGGTATTGGAACGAATGCTTACGTTTTCGGATTTTTTTTCCAATTTAAAAACGTAAATTTCGTTGTTAATGCTACGTTAGCATTAGGGTTCATTTGCAATTAATTTCAGTATATGTATCGTGTGAACAAAAATTACGACGAGTCATCGAGTGATGATGAAGGCCCTTCCCTGCGCAAGGAACAAAAATTGGACTCTGCGGATGATGCAGTGAAAGACTATAAAGCTGGAAGGTAACATTTATTCGACTTCAGATATCAGAACTGGTTGATATTAAAAGATTTCAAAATTTTTAGGTAAAACTGAGTTGGACATCTATTTTCAGCAAAGCCGCACAAATGTGGACTGATTTATTAGCTGAGCAAAGTCTTGCAGAAACTTTTTCGGATAAAGTTGGAGTATATCAAGGTAGAAATGATATGGTGGAACGTGGCATTGAAAGTTACATTCTTCCCGATGTACGATGCACTAATAATGATCAAAAAATGAGACACCAGGTAGTAATGCTATTTTAATGATTTCTGTGTTTATGCGTCAACACTACAAACTATATTATCCTGTTTTATTACAAAATATGTAAAACCTGAATGAATGAAAAATAAGTTGGATTAGTGGTTTGAAATCGGGTGGATTAATTCTTATAAAAGTCATAAAAATTATTTGAAGTTAGATGTGGTAATCTCTGATTAGATGTAATGGGAGTATTCGAAAATTGTTTTAGATTTTTCACTGCACAAAATTTGAGAAGCATTTGACTCTACTTAAAGATCATAAATTTCTAGAAAATTATTTAGTTTCATTTGTACTATCATCTATATTATAGAATCGTGAAATCTTACCAGCTGCAAATGATAGCGAACCATTCGATTTTATCGCTGACGAAGAAAAAATTGGGAGGTTTTCAGACACGGTATGGTTGCCTTTTTCTTGTAAACTTTTCCTTGTTTTTACTAGTTCATATTTTCAGAAGTAGTTGTGAACGATTAATGGATATCGCCAATAAAAATTTTTGTATTTTAACCAAAAATGTTTTCCAGTATGAAAGATGTCCACGTACATATGGTGATGGGTCAGAAATTCGCAATAAGCAAGGATCAGTAAATTTCAGTGATCAGGAAGAAAGCAGCAAACAATTACCGAAACGTTTTGGTTTCATGTCACAGGGTAATAGAAAACGAAGACGAAATAACTATGATCCAAATACGAGTTTGTTTTATGTATTATAATTGAAATTCCTCAACATGCTAGCCACTATTCGTTGAAGAATGATGTGATAAGCTACATTATAATTTCTTACAAATTAATCGAATTTTTTGTGCTTGCAATTAAGTTTATTCGTTAGTAAGTTTTGCAACTAACAGCAGCTAAGAGCTTTTTTGTTTAGTTTAGAAGTTGTAAGCTGAATGCAGAACTTGATGAAGCTCGCTTTAAAAAGATACAGGTAGGTTTCTGGCTTAACTTCAGAGAATGGTAATCGAATAGCCAAGAACAAAAAAAATGTACATATTGCTTTGAATCGTCGAAGAGGTAATGTAAATTCAATTTCACTGTCAACTAGTAATGGTTCTTTGGATTTATTGTCGACAGCGGAATTTTCAATAGATATTAGTGTCGATGAATTGGCTGATCGTATTGTAAGAGCATTGGGCGAACGGAATGGAAAATTTTTGCAGAGGCTAGTGTCTTGCAAATTTTATTTGACAGAATATGCGCTCAAATTTTAATCTGAAATGGAGCTGCTTAAGAGATTAAAGAAGCAAAAACAAGCTAATTAGACGCTGCTGGAATTCCGTGATGAACGGCCCTTTCATTTTAACAGTGGTATCTTCATGACTTGAATTGATTATAAATGATGCTTTAGAAGATTAATTCATTTTTCGTGTCTTTAACTTAGCTTTGATTTGATTTGGTGGCTGAAGTTTGCATTTTTAATAGTTTTTATAGGCAAACTAAATTTATATGAATTATTCAGTAGTCACATACTTTGAATCCTTTTTTGGCCCCTTTCCTGAAAGTTGTTTTTTGATCGGAAGTTATTGCAGAGTAATATTTGAAATTGGGAAAGAAAAAGCCTTAGAATTATTTGAAGCAACACGCGAAATAGAAGCATCCGGTGGTATGATGACTGCTGATAGTACACGTCGACGCACTCCCGGTGGTGTCTTCATGACATTGTTCAAAACAGATCCAGACGTCTTACCTGTACTAAAGGTTGGATATTAATTTTTATATCTGAATAGAGAGTGATCGTAGTATTTATCACAATATGGTAAGGTGAGAATTATGCTTGTCTTGCACTAAAATTAAATTTTTTCTTGCCAAAGGTAAATATCTGGTAGTGTTGATACTTTCGCAATTACGAAAATGATCATAGATTTGGTAAGCGGCATACTGATTTATCAACCAAAATTCAGTCTGTTTTCGTAAGATTAGAAATTTCGGTTTCATTTTTATTTTTTATTTTAAATGGTTCAAGAAATTGCACTGAATCTGTAGGTTGAAATTCCTCATGTTTTAGGAGAAAGTATGCAATCTGCAAAAAGCCACTGCTCGAGAAATAAGAACTGCAAAACGGAAAGCAAAAAGAGAAGCGGCGAAAGCATTTGATAATGTGGATAGAAATGTAGTTTTTATTGGGATTACAAAATTTTCTTCGAGATAAAAATAAAAATATATGATCGAGAGAGTGAGAGAAGTTTTAAATATTGTTTTGGAATGGGCAATTAATATAAAAAATGCCGGAATTAGAGATTTTAAAATTTTTCATATTTTTGCAAATATTGACAAGTATTAGCTCTTCAAAACTTTTTGAAAGTTAGAGCTGGCGATTCTTTATTTTAAGGTCGAAATGTTGGAAAAATTACCGACATCATCAGAAGTGTTATTGAAAGTCAGTGAAGAAAAGTCCTCTCCAACATGACGATTAGCCCGTAAAGTCTACACTTTTTTCAGTTGAAAGAATTTTGTTGCATTACTTTGTTCTGTACATAGTTTTAATTATTTTAATATTTTTCGTTTTATTCATTGCCATTTTTTTAGGCTTGCATTAATATTAAGTATCTATTTTAATAGGAACTGTCAAACTACTGCTTAACATTATGCAAATTTTGTTTTCATTTTAAGTAAGACGAAGAGAAAAAAAACAGTTTAGTTTTTGTTAAAGTTTTATTATTTGACTTCAAAAACAGATATTTCTGTCAGAATCAAATTATTTCATGATTTATTGTTTCTGTAGAAAAGATAAAATAATTTGCTGGGAGTGTTTATTTAGCAGTAAAAATATATTTCGAAGTTTCAATGTAGATAGCATGAAGTCCTGTTAAATTTCAGCTATTAGTTGATGTTATCATGTATAGTTAGATCATATTATTTAGGCGGTAAGTATTAAGTATATTTATTTAAACTAAAGGTGGCAGTGTTATTCATTAGAGGCTTATAATAATATCAATTGATAGGCAAAAATGCTAAATGATGAATGAATGAATTGTGTGAAAACGAAGTAATATTTCTTACTAGGCTTTGAAAAATGATGCAAGTTAAAATAAATATTTGCTAATTTTCTGCTGCCATTAAGTGGAATCCATATTATTAGCTTCAATTTCTTGTAAATTGACATTTTATCCTTCATGATTGCAATTATGGAGTGTTTTCTCTTCTATCATTTTGTTCTTATTCTTTTTAGACTGGTTTATACTGCTTAAGTTTATCCATTTTCCTAACTTCTATGCGGAATTAAATATGTTGTTGTTGAGATCTGTTTCTAGTTTCCAGGCAAGGAATGATATGTAAAAGAAAAACAGTTGCGAGGATCTGCGCAAAAGAAGAAGTAGTACTGAAGTTAGATACAGACTGATTTGCAAGAAATATCATGATCTCTTCATTTCTCATGATTAAGATTTATGACTTACTGTGCTCTCTCTCGATTATATCCGAAGCTTCATGATTTTAATGGATGATTTTCACTGTTCCTAGTTTCAGAGTTTTCAAGGATATGAGTTGCATAAATAATTTTGACAGAAATGATTACTTCAACAACTGCTGGACATCGACTGATAGTGAATGTTCCTCACCAGAAATGTCGAGTGGGGATTCTTTAAATGAAATAAGTGATAAAACGGATTTAAGTAGCGATACGGAACTAAATATTACCACAGCGGAATGTGATGGAAAGAAATTATCAGTGTCTGAATCAGATTTGGAATTGAACTTCACATCCAACATTCATTCTACTAATCCCTTGTCCAATGCAGTAACCCATGAGCAAAATGTCAGCAACCGTCAGTTTAAGAGTAAACTGGATTGTGCAAGTGAGAAAATTCCTGATTTGGTGGATCCAGCTTTTACGGATGATGCAGAAATTTCTGATGATACAAAATCGGAGGAGGGTTTACGGGATGAAGCCGATGATGAATTTATAAGGGAACAAATTGAAAAATTGATTATTCGTCGAAATAAGAAAGATAATGAAGCTCGTTTGAGGTTATTTTTTTAAAGTTGCCATATATAATGAAGTTTTACAAATAATTGCAATATCTCTAGTAGAACAAATAAAAACGCCTCTCTATAATTAGAAATTTCGATCTAATACATTAGCTTTAGTTACTAATATCAACATATTAATCACAAAACTAATTAAATCCTATCCAATTTCAAAGTCATTCAAGTTAACTTGTTTTGCTTCTATTTGAATAAATTTTTGATATAAAAAGATTGTAATTGTGCGTCCGCACAATTAAGTTAATCTTACATTTAAAAATCTTGCACAAAACATTAAAACAAGTTTTGAGAGTGCTTTCATTAATAATTCAATTGACTATATCTTCATTAGTCATCGCTCAGTGAAACATAATCAAAATATTAGTACTATTTAGCATAGTTACGGAGAAATAAGCAAGGCGAAGGATCAATCATAATCACAAATAATGGTCATTTTCCATTTTCCTTGATAAACGAGAAACATCTCGTGATAGATCATGATATTCTTTTGTTCTTTCAGGATCCTATTTCATATTAGCTTTATCTTGAACTTCAATTTAGTATCAGAAATAATTCATTCAATTATCTTAATCAATAAATCAGTTACTTGGAGTGCTCACATTTTCATTTAGATGGCTAGTTTTTTTACGTGAACAGAAAGAAGCAGAAGAAGAAGAGAAACAGTTTCAAGCATATTGGGAGAGACGACGTCAAGAAGACAAGGATTTATGGCGAGATAAGGTAACAATTCAATCATAATCCAAACTATACACTTAATTTCCATATTTATACAACGTTCAATAATAATCAAACAGTGCAAACTTTTTTGTTCCCCTAAAAGTTTACTAATCATCTTTCAATTGATAGCCTTTGACTTTTCGTTTATTTTGAGGATTTTTCTCAAATACCCGTTGTTCTACTTGAACAATACTCATTTCATCTCGAATCACCGCATATCAAATAAGTTTCTAATTTGAGTTTATTTGTTTTTTTTTTTTTTAGCTAAAAAAACTCTGATTTGACTTATCAAATCGATAGATTGCGACAAATGATTAAATAATCATCCATATAATGGCTTTTCTTCTTAATTTTTCAAATTGTTTTTTCTTCATGAAAGAAAGACGAATGTCATATGGAAGAAAAAATCACTGTTATTGATAAATGAAAAATCAAACAAAAAAAAAAGCAATCTCTCAATATTTCGTTTCATACTTTTTCATTTACTTTACAGTACTTTGAATAATTGATAAAAGTAATTTGAAAGAAATTTTACCAAAAAAAGAAAGGAAAAAGTTTAACATCATGAAAAACGATCAGTTTTACACGAAGAAATGTAATAAATCGTTATGCAAGAAAGAAAAAAATTTGTTCCACTATGTTTCTTTTTTTTTGAAAGATGTAAAAAGTACTTCAGTTGAAGTACGAAAGTATCAATTATGATTTCCTTTAAAAGTATTGACTGGGAATGATTGATAGCTTGCGGTTTTTTTGCAATTTTTTTACATAATTTAATTAATCTTAAAAAAGCCTTCCAAATCAAAGATTAATGTTGTTATTATGTTGTTATTGCTTGTTTTTCATTCACTCATCTTTTCCGGATTGAGCTAACAAACTAGTGTCAACCATTTGAAGTTTAGTACTAACTCATCCGGTAGAACATAAAACTGCAGCGTTGCTAAGAGATTATATATACTTTTGTTCCAAATATTTCCATTTTGCGCGAATTTTCATGAATGTTGTGACCGGATATAGTATTATGCTGTTTATTATAACTTTTTTTTCCTGAACCGTGGAATTTTCAGGCTTTCGTAACATCTGCAAATACACAGAAAAAGCGATTTCAGAAAATATCCTAAATATTCTTATATTTCTCTTCTAGGATTTCGCGAATGCGATTTATAAAATGTGTCGAGCTGGTTATAAAGGAAAACACGGTCATTTTGATGTACCCGAACATATTCTGCAGCAGATGAATGCACTGTACATGCAAATTACTGTAGGCGATTGTGGTAAATTGTTTAAAAATTATTAGGTTCATGAAAATGCAGATTTTAAAACAGTTGTTCGAAGTTCTATTTGCAATGTGATAATTTGAAATAGTTGTGATGGTGATGATGATATTGATAAAGATTATCCGAGAATGACACATAATCCGAAAATGACTGAACTATCTGATTTATTAGCTAGCGCGATCCATTGATAATCTATCATATAGCAATTATGGAATAATATTTAAACATATATTTTCAGATGGAAACAGACGTTTGAAATGTGCTAAGGAGTGGGAAAAACTTCAAGGTGATTGTTTTCTAGGATTTTATTCTTTCCAAATTTATTGATTTTTTAAATGCAGATAATTTTTCCTTTATTGATTAATACTTGTTGCTATCCTTAGTTTTTACTTCGTTAGTAATGTTTGTAGATAGTAGCTGATCAGAGATGATGTGATTGCTTAGTTTCTTTTTGACCTCAGAATTTATTTTTGATTCATCCAAAATTTTTTTTGCTTCCGAATTTTTCTTCTTTCTAATCCACCAGTTATTTACTATCATTAAGAATAATGTTTTTTAGACATTAAGAAATTTGTTGCAATGCAAATAAAAACATGGAAAATTTGAAATATAGAAATTTAAGAGTCTGTCAGAGAAAAGTTCTGTTGAATCCAAAAAGATTAGAAAAAAAATTTATTATTCTGAGCAAAAATTTAAATGATCTATACTTAATTTTTTTTACCTAAATATATTTTACAGGTAAAACAAAAATTGATTGCCAAAGAGAATTTATAAAATTAACCAATCGGACGATTACTATGTATGGATGGAATCCGCCGAGTGGTTGGCTATAGAAGTGCGAAAATGAACTTTATAATATTCAAAAAAATTATTGTTTCTTCTAGATTATAAATTTAATACTTTTCATTTAATGCACTGTGACTTTTTTGATAAGGGCACTAATTTCAAAAATCATACGAAATTTGTCAAACTGCTAGCACAAACAATACATGAGATTTCAATAAATGAAATCTTATATTTGATTACATCTTTCAAGAATAATTTAAATTAAGTAAACCAGATATTTATAGCAAAATCAGTACTGTATTTGAAATTAATACCGATTATTAATCTCATTAATCTTATTGTAGTGTATTTTACTATGATTTTGTTTTAAAATACAATTCATTGTTTTTCTATAGGATATTCGAAAGAAATAAATTTATTAAAGGAGTAATTCGAATCGAATTCGAGAAGAAATTTCCTCTCATCTTTGTACCCCAAAATTTTTAAGTAATTGGAATTAATGCGTGAACGAAATAAATCACCGTAGATCGAACCAGCAACATATTAGACAAATGGGAATTTCAAATTTGGTGTAAAATGATAGTTAAAGAGCAGAAAAGAAACCGAAAATCAAAAGAGAGAAGAATGAAAAATTAATGAAAAAAGAAAAAAAAGAAAGAAAAATGTGTAAGAATTATGCTAATAACTTATTTCATTTTTGTTCATACTTTTCTTTGTTTGCTAATTTTCTAGCGATTTCATTAGCAACATTATGAAGCGTTCTATGATTCTAATTCGACTGGCAAAAGTTTCGTCAAAATTAAAAATGGTTATTAAAGTTAAATTGTCTTCTCATAACTCTATTCGACGTGATTGTTATTAGCTAATAACAAATAAGAAAGTTGTTTTTCAAAGTTACTGCTGATATTTCCAATTTAAATTTAAAATGATGCAACGATTAGCAAGAAATAGCACGTTCATTTCATACCAAAATTCGACAACATTGATTAATTAACCAAAAGATACACCGAACAATTACTTGTGTGCTTTTTTCATATTTTAAATTGATGAATGTTTAAAGGATTTATTTCCAGAAGATGATAACTTTTAATTCTATTTCTGTATTCTTTCATTTCTTACCAGGTTAACCTTTTCATCATCTTTAGTATTGATCTGAGTTTTTGTTCTATTTTTAAAATAATAAATGATTCAGTGTTGTCGTAATCTGTTTCTTGTTAAAATAAGGACAAATTATATAGTATGTTCTAGCTATATTCCAGGAATCCTTAAGGTTTGGAGATTGATTCACTTTATGGATATTCTATTTATTAGAAAATCCAACGCAGAAGAAATATCGTTGCCTTCTGAAATTTCATTGTATTAGCTCGTAACAACTTAGATGAGTAAAATCTTTTACTATAATTATTTCTCAATTTTACAATTTTTCGATGCCTCAAAAGACATGAGATGCTGAGCAAAAATTATTTCAGATTAATTAGAAGATTGCACCACGCTATCAATGAATTTATCTGTTTTCAAGAAAAGCGAGAAGGTCACTCATCATCAATGCATTTCAATCAGCAAAAATTTTTGTGCTTGTCGTTTTTTTTAAGAGAATGTTGTGTTTTTTAGATTTAATTATTTCTCTTTTTGAAATTTACAACTGCAGCATTTTACAATAATTCAACAATTGCAGATTTTTCACCACGCAAGACTTTTTGTTTAAAATTTGAATTTTAAAACTGCTTAAATTATCATTTATTATCAAAAAAATTTGCGTGACTCATTCATCAAAACAAATTACATTGAGATGATTAGAGAATTTTTGAATGGCGCAAAAAGATAACGTTCTGAAAAATTTAGTCGAGAAGTCCGAAAGTATACTAATTTACGAATTTATAATTTATGATTACAACGAAAAATTGCTTGTAAACGAAAATAAAATAAGGATAAAACAGTGATAAATAAATTCCTGATTAGAATTGTCATATCATTTCTAAAATAAGCGAAGGACATACAGAAACAATCATTCCCGAAAGAATTAAAAATATCTTACACTCTAAAGCTTGCAATGATTTAATTTTAATTTCGTTCCATGTCATAAAATATCTAGAATATTGTACCTTAATTATGGATAAATGCGATATATTGTTGTGAAAGGAAGAATTTTTGAAATAAATCGCTGTCACGTAGAGAAATTACTTTTGTTCAAGTTCTATCATCCCTCAAATTCGAATTTTGTTGTTCAAATGGATAAATGCAATTGGCAGTGTGAATTTGTTTGACCCAAGAAATTTCAGCAATTTGGTAAATTACTTTTTTGTTGAACATACTGGATTTGTTATAATGTATTAAACATATTTATGATATCATGTGAAATAATATCAAAAAATGAAAATTTACTCATGTTTTTAAAAATTTTGAAAAATCCCTTGAAAAAATTTATTTTTAATTACTGACCATTAAACTAATAAGTGTATTAGAGTAAGCTGCTTGATAGCTGATACGGTATATTCGAAAGCTTGATTGAATACGCCGGGTAATTTGAAAAATCACAAAGTAGATTACCAATTAGTGACTTAGAGGTTCTATTATTTTCCCAAAATTAAGATATGAAGTAAATTTATTCAAAAATTCGATAGAAATTTTTTTCTCGATTTTTTTGTTTTGAAGTCGCATTATCCAAATATTCACTATTAACTCAAAATTTAATTTGATGATTTTTAAAAGGAAATTTAATTAAAAATCCTGAAAAAAATAGCTTTGTCCTAGAGAAGGAAAAAAATTTCAAAGTTCTTACTTTGTTTCATTTAAGATTAATTAATGAAATTTTATCGTTTCTGTAACAGATGAAAACTGTCGCTTCTCTAAATAGCTAATTACAATAAGTATTCGTTTATATTTTTCTTTTATCTCCATACAATTATTTTGGTTAGCTTTCAAATGAAATTTCATTTAAATTGCTAACTGATTTTTTTGAAGTTTTAATCTTAATTGGAATCAATAAGCACTCAAATAATGTTTTTCCTTAGTAATTAATAAACTTGGAATCAATAAGCACTCAAATAATGTTTTTCCTCAGTAATTAATAAAAGTTTCATGTTCCGGGATGCTATTTTCTCTTTTTTCCTTATACCGACTTCTGCTTTCAACGACTACTTCAAAATAAACTTCATAGCATTACTTCATTTTGTATTATCATGTATTACAAAATATTGATATCATTGGTGCTTCATTGGAAACAAATATGATACTATTGATAGCAGCAGCATGGGATGATTTGGTCATTTCTTACTTCATGTATTTGTAAAAATTTCTTGAAACTAATTTTTTCATTCACATGTCCGAGATTTCACCTATAAAATTATGTGCTTGATCATTAGCTTTTCCAATCAATTTCTCTTTACCTTCTTATTGTATATGCTTATCACTTGTTAAAGGCAAGAAAAACGATATCATGCATAAACTATTATTCCATTCTAATAAGTTTACAATAAAAAGGTGCTATTATGCAAAGAGAATTGACAAATTTGCATTTTTGGATGAGTAAATAATTCTTGCTGACAAGAAAAGGAGTTGAAAGTATAAATGGTATCACTATCACTATTAACAAACAAATGTATATTCATTATTGCACAATGACAGACGAGAATTGCACTGATTTCATTGGTACTTCATTGGAAACAAAAATGATTTCACCGATAGTAGCAGCATGGGAGGATTTGATCACTTTTTACTTTATCTTTCTATTTGTAAAAATTTCTTGAAACTAACTAAATTCAACCGAAAATTTTAGAATTCACAAAATTTCAGAAGGAGGTTGTTTCACGTGACAAAATAACAACGAAAAGCATTTCAAATATTTTTTCCCGAATGTCACACTTACTACTACTATCAACACAAAATACATTATGTGTCAAGTCATAATGATAATGCATTGGTGATGAAGATGACAATAAACTTCAAATGATAATTAGCAAAAAAGAAGAAAGAATCATTAATTTCTAATTGTATAGCTACAATTATTTGGTCTTTCATTGTGACCACAGCAAAAGTTAATAAATTTTGCAAAACAAAGTATTGAAAATTATAGAGAAAAAGAGGAAAATCTCGTGTAAAACAGATAAATGAAACACTTTGAGAGCAAAGACAAACTAAACTTAATTAAATCTGCCGATTCCTAAAGCTAACAGTAAACTATTTTATGGTGAATGGAATGGTAAGTCGAGGTTTGCTTCATAAGTTTTCCTTTAATTCGGATGAAAGGAAATGCAATAGGAATAAAACTGAAATTTAATTTATTTCAAATTAAATATCTTTGATAATAGTAAACACATTTTGAAACAATCCGAATCTTATTTGATTAATTGAATAAATTTTGCGAAAGAGAACAAGAAATAAATTTATCTTTGAAAATATTGGAGACTCCAGAATTTCCAACAAGTTTTAATTTCTAATGACAAGTTTCAAAATTCCATTATCAATAGGCTGCTTTGAATTCATCAGTGATTGAAAAGTTGAAAAATTTACCAGTCATTCCCAAAAATAAATAACTAGAACTGAAATATTTGGTAGATAAATGCACGTGAGAAGAATTCAAAAGAAAAATATCTAAGAGATTTGTTACCTAAGTTGACAGGAAAGATATACCGTTTCATTACTGGATTAGGTAACTGTATAATTTTCCTGAACTAGTAATTTTTTCTTCTAATTGTATTTTTTTTTGGAAAAATTGCTTAATATTTGAAGCACAATGTACTTTTAGACTTCGCAATTCTTTTCTATTAAGACCGAAAAATTAGAAGATCGACAGTAACAAATGACAAAAGCTAGAGCTTAATCTGAGCATCAAGGAAAAGAAAAGCAGGAAATTTTAGTTAGATCAAACGAAACTCAATTTTATGAAAAATAGTTCTAAAAAAAAACATATTTTGAACTTTGCAATATTTCGCAAATTTTTTATTTTTTATTGAAGCAATACACAAATGGAGAAGTTGAAAGGCAAGTTTTTATATAGGATCAAAAACTAAATGAAATCAATATTCAGTAGAGTGGACAGAATTTTAGAAGATAATTGAAAAAATTGAAAAGGAATGAAGATGAAATGAGAAAGAACATTTATAGAGCACCGTGAAAGATTTACAGAAAATAAAAGAAGCAACATTTATTACCAAGCATCCTGTTTTCATCCAGTATGCTGATAAAATAATCAGTTAGATAAAGATAATCAGTACCGGTATTATCGATTGATATCTGCCATGCAAGAATCAAAAAGAGGAGAAGAAAAAAGTAAGCATCGCAAACTTCTTATAGTCTTCAAGATTTGATAATGCTCACATTACTACTTATTTTTTACTTTTGCACATAAATTTTCAAAAATTGCTTGTAAAAATCATCGGTAAAAAATCCCGAATTAAAAATAGAGTTATCAGTCATAGATAACTGCTGATGATGGTGATGCCGATGGGAAAATTGCTTTGAATGAAGATGACGTAGCTTACGTTGCAAAGGAAATCGCAATGGTTGCGATAAAATTGTTAAATAATCAACCGATGTGAAATGTAAATTTGTTTGGTCAAAAAGTTTATCAATTCCATCTCTAGAAATTCGTTTTCGTAGACCAGCCAAAAAATTACACATCACGCTGCCTAAAAATATTACGAAAGATTTTAAAATTAGAATTGGAAAAAATTTGGACATGAAATGACATCTTTATAAGGTGCGGCAAAAAAAATCATGTCGCATTTTAGAACTAATCAAATCTTACCATATTCAGAAGCATGTCGAATGGGGAAATCTAGTTTTTTTTCCAGAAGGTGCTCGAATTTTTGTCGCACATTATTATTATGACGACATAACGGTATTCCTGATTCTGAAATATTTTCATCAGTATTTTCCTAAAAATTATCGCAATAAATGCTGCTTAAATCATTTTATTTCATTTTCTATCTTTTTATGCGCTTTCAGTATAAATTATTCGTCTGTTTTAGCTATTCAAAATTTCTGCAGTTTAAAAAATTCAGTAAAATTTTTAATTGTTCTGTTCTAATTTTATGTGGAAGCAATCTTGAAAAACAGATAAAAAAACGCTTTATAAAAACAATCCATCAGTGTCATTAAGGAAAAGGTTTTTTTTTCATTTTTTTTTTTTTTTTTTGTTGTTTAGATTGCCGAAAAAAGATTTATGGCTTGATTATTTGGACCACTGAACACCGAAGGCGAACTGATAATTTGTTGAGATTATCAACGACATGCTATTTCAAGAGTCATAAAATTTTCACGACAAATAAAAAAGGTACAGGAAAGGTTAGGTAATTGTAATTATGGTGAAGGTATTCGAGGAAATGCAAAACAGGAAGAGAATGAAGAAGGATTTAGAAATATAAAATGGGAAATGAGAAAAAAGATAAACCAATCGAATGCGGTAAAAAAAGAATTAATGAAAGAAATTTAAACATTTCTTAAATTTAAACAATCAATATCGCCATGTATTTATTAATATCGCTAATTTCTTAAATTAGTTTAAAAACAATCAATATCGCATTTATCTATTAATAATGTGTGCTAATTAGAATACACTGCAATAAGGAGTTGAATAAATGCAAAGAAAAATATGACAAATTTGTCCTACCTTTTAATTGCTCCTTGAGAGTTTTTATTTTAGATTGTGGATCGCCATTTCTATTTAGCCTTTGAATAACTGAAAAAATATCTTATCATTAGATAACTAATATGATAATAAATAGTTACTATAACATGCTACTATAACAATAAAGTAAAAGGGATAAAATGTTTGACTTACTATTAAAATCCACTCCTGAAGTATGATCATTCATTTTATGTTCGATTTGTCTTGGTAATACTTCAGACATTAACCATACAAATAAGCATAGATTGGTAGGACCAACTGAAATATTTACTTCGAACTTTTTAAAATATAATTTAATGTGCAAATCACCCAAACCATAACAATGATACAAACGAAACTTCGAAGTAAACGAATAGGAACATGGCAATAGAAGTAAAGAACAAGAATCAAAGTTAGTCTAAATTAAGAATGTCCAAATTAATCCAACAGATTTTTACACTTTAAACTTTCAACAAGCAAACTGTTGGAACGTCATTCAGGAATAGTGAGCAATATTTGCCTTCCACAAACATCTCTAACACGGCATGAAAGCGCAATTTCCATCCATCACTCAATCACTAACTCACTATAGTTCCAATTCAGCGCGCATTTGTCGTCTAAGTCAAAAGATGCATTGTCGATCATTTCCTTCTTGTAAATCGGATACATAATAGCATCTGCGCGTTTACTATGACCCAATCCTAACGAATGGCCAATTTCATGAATGAATACATTGGGGAATGAAGTTCCATCGCTTCTAGTATCACTGATCCACTTCTCCGCATCATCTGCAATAATGATACGTTCGTTTTATTCTCTTCCATACTTCTCAGGATACTCAGGTACTATCAATTATAAATTATTTATCATTGATAAGAAAAAGATATTTACATGCATATTTTCGTGTATCTTAATGATTCATAAGAGAAGACTGCAAGATTTATTTTTTAATTTAAATGATAACGACAAGTTTCAAAAAGCACAATTAAAATTAGAATTTTTAATTGATTATTTCGCAGAAAGGTAAGAAAAGAAATTAAAAATATTGGAGCAAGATGTTCTTTTTTGTTAAAAAAATTGATTTTATGATTAAATTTCGAAATTTTGAATTTATATTTTATGATATGCTCCCTGTTTATGAATTTTACAGCAGGATAAGTAAGTTATGTTGTTGTAAAGTTGTTATTTTCTACTATTCCTATAAATCTTCTAGTATGTTTATGTTTGCATTAGCTCTGAAATGAAGCACATAAACATCCTGTATGGAAAGATCGCTAAATAGCATTCTGTTGCCTATTATTTACAACTGTATATATTTGTCGTTATTACTGCATTTTAAAATAGCTGAATAATTCGCTGGTATTAAACAAATTACGAAAGTTATACTTCAAAATTCCTAAAAGTTTATTACCGATTTAATGCCAATGAAAACGGGACAAATGACATGGATAACTGTCACCTTTATTTTCACTCATTTAACAAATTGTAGTGAGTGATTTGCACATAACTTCTAGATAAAATTTCCCAGTAAACTCTTTCTAGAAATTATAACAGTTGGCAAAGATCGCGCACTCTTCACCAAAAATCATAAGAGAAATTAGATAACATCCGGATAGAACGATAATGCTTCAAAAGCATTTAAACAAAAAAAAAAAAAAAAATATCAAAATACTAACCAAGATGTATATCACCATTCAATTGACCATCTTCCTGATACGTTGGATAAAATGTATGAGCTAAAATATTAGTATTATTACCAGTACCATCGAATTTATAAGCATCACCATGATCACCTTCCGCCCAAAGGATTACAATATCGGCGTCGTCCTCATATGCAGCTTCCTCAAACTGAAGCTTTACGGATGGCATTGAATTAATAATTGTTTGCGTGGACCACATTGTAAACGATTTCCGGATTACTGATCTATAAATGAAGAAAATTAGGTAAATTACCATATCAATTTCTTTTAAAGGTCTTAATAGCGCTACCAAGTACAAATTTATTAAAATTGTAACTGACCAAAAGGTTAAACTAACCTTTTCATACTTCTCATTCTCATTTTAATTCCACCAAAGATTTGCTCTTTTTAGAATATATCTTTTATTCATCATATTCATTAATATCGATTGAGAGGGAGAGGGAAAGAAAAAAGAGAGGAAATGATTATGCATAAAATCATTTTGTTTACGAATTTTTTCACTCAAAAGAATGATCAAAATCACCGTAGCTACTGTAATCGTTGTGTAAAACATGTTTTTTTAGTTATCTATGCAATTGTATAAGCGATAAAAAACATCTAAAGAAGCTTATCAGTGTGTGAATATTGAATATGCCTTTTATGAATTGATGCGTTTATGTTAAGAAAGATTAGATTAGTCGATATATTATTTAATTCAAGCATTATTCTTATTTTTCATACATGAAATAGATTCAATCATTGATAAAATCACTCTTAATAGAACAGCTGTTCATTTTCGCGATATCATATTCAAATCTAATTTGCTCTCTGTACTAGGTTAATTATAAATGCGAATAATTAAATAAATAATGGATACGGTTTTATCATTATGCTATGACTATACTTCATTTCGTAAATAAACATAAAGCCTCGAAAATCTAAAACATTAAAATATCAGGCTATTTTAGCAAGCGGTACCTGCAAAGTGATTGCTTGTTTAATATTTGCATGAGGCCTAAAATTCTCTTATTTCAACGTACAACAAAATTCAACAAATTATGATAATTATTTTTTAATTATTATTATTGATTTTACTAATATAGCATAAACATTAAACATACGAAATCTTCATATAATTTTAGACAAGCAATCAGTATAAGAATTATTCCTAAAAATAGTCTGATATTTCAATGTCCAGTGAAATTAAATGGATAAAATGCCTAAAAGTGATTAAATAAATTTATGACATGAGATATTCTGATGATGTATTCTGGGCCTTTTTTCTTTTTTCACTTTTGGCTGTGATTTTGCTAAATAATAGATAGGGATGGTGAGAATCTCATATATTCATTCATGCACTCGTCACGAATTCGATGACAAGGTATTTGACTACTTAGAAGAATCATAATTACTTCTGCCGTTTCCCGCGTCTGGTGAACAGTGGAAGAGAAACTGCATTGAAATGCAAATGAATGGACAAATGAATATGAAGTTTTCAGCATTTTTAAAGAGATTTTCAAATTTTCGGCTTTTTCCAGTCAGTTTTCTTCAGTTAATCAATTTCATTCAGCATTTATCTTCCCACTGCACTTTCTACTTTTTTGATTGTTCAATTAGTAAAACTATTAACTATTATCTTCATCAATCATTCAGTAATTACAAAGTATTTATTTTGCATATTTAAACGAATTTTTAAAAATTTCATGAAAACTATGGAAATTTTTTCCAAACGTCCCTTCTGAGAAATTCGGCTGACCACATATTATTTCGGTAAGGCGATGCGTCGAGGTCATACACATAATACTCCTCTTAATTCGAATAAATTCAAATATTTGGCCCAATTTTCTAATTTTCGAGTATTTAGAGTGTATATGTTTCATTGACCTAAATTAATCTCACAAAATGGGGGAAAAGTTAAATTTTTACTTCTGTCATTAACACCTTGAGGGATGGATTTAAGGGCAAAAAAAAAAGGAGGAGTAGGTCTTAGGAAAACTGGTTTTATCTTTGGGAGAAAAATATTTTTTATACAGAAGTGACAAGTAAATCATGTCAGGGTCTTTTCAGGATCAAATTGTCATTCATTTAAAAAATTAAAAAGAAAAAAGAACGGATGGAAATATGGTGGGGAAATTCCTTTGATATATAATATCTTTTCAATTAAATAATGACTCTATCAGATCATTTCATCACCTTTGTCGGCACCTCTCATTAAAAAAGTGAATTAATAATTCATTTTTAAATAAAATATTTCTACAGTGATTTTTAAACTAAATGAATAAAATACCTGATTTCAGAACGAGGCATATCACGTGTATACCTACTGATGAACCACTTCAGTTTGAGCACATTGTCCGGTGTCATTTTGTCCCAACGTGATGTTTGAGCTGTAGCTAAAATTAAATTCCAAAGAAGAGCCCACTGCAGCTGTCAGTTAAAATATTCATTAGTTTTCTAAAAATTCGACATTTACTAACGAAATAAGATAAATAATTTATAAGAATCGAACTATCAAGGCTTGCTAATAGCATAATTCTGTCATCTTTTTTGATGGTCACAAATTACAATAGATTTTACAAATAATTGTTACGATCTTAGCTGTTAATTGCTCCATTTAATTCAGTAATTGATATATGTTAATAATAATGTTTGTTTAGCCGCCAATAAAACTTTTGAACTTTGCCGTTACATATCTATTTAAAACCTTAGCATCATGCTTTCACGTTTTTTTTGAGTAAAAATGAGATATTCAGATAGAGTATGAAGAACGATAAGAAAACTCAAAATGATTGATAAAATTACCGAAGCGTTTCCTCCTTCTGACGATTGGTGTTTTTCTATGATGTCTCTGCATATGATTCAAATCATTGTTATCACTGCCAATACTAACAGTATTGTCACTATTAGTATTGTTACTACTAGCAGCGTAAATCAATGTATCATCAATGTAACGGGTAAAATGATTGTTCGACAGCATTGGTGTCAATTGCTGTTTGCTGACAACATCAACTGCCATATGTAAATCATCGTCATGCAACATTGACTGAAACATTATTCGTCTATTTATCCATCAGTGTTCATTCTCAATTAATTTTAGTAACTTATTTATTTTTATTAAATATCAAACTTTCAATTAAATTCTTTTTTTGCTTTATTTATCATTCTTATTAAATTTTCTTGCATGTAGTTTGCAACCGTTCAAATTTCGATGCACTCTTTTTTGAAGTGAAATAATGAACACTTCTACAACTTGCTAGAAGCAACATGCTGTGTTCCATTGCTAGACTAATCATTCAATAATCCACTAAACGCCTAAAATTCTTGATTATAATCATATTTAACTATCATAATGATTCTTGAAATATATATTTAACTTTTTTCAAGATTTTGCTTACAAATATTATGTAAGCCAGTGAAAATTCCTCAATTGTAATTTATTTTCCGTGTAAAACATAATTTTTTCACATAAATGAAAACATAAATCAGTGAATAATGTTTTAAATTTTGGATCCAATAGATCACCTTGATGGAATTTGAGAATCGTTTTGTAGTAATAAATTTGTGAGGAAAATACCAATTTGAAACCACATTTGCGGCGTTTTTGCGTTAAATTTTCTAAAAATTCAGAAGACCTTCAAACTTGTATACTCATGCCTTAAACACACAATTTCTCTAGTTCACTTTACCAATTTAATGCTTCCACCTAGAAATATTTAAATTTACCACTGATGCTTCAACTATAATTCCTCACAAAGCTAAAAGAAAGTCATTGAAGACATTTTGGCAATTTCTTATATTCCTAAAAAAAATTTTTGAATTTAAGAATAAGCCATTTATTTGTTATTCTTAGTGTAAACCAATATTTGAAAGAATTACTAGTGGAATCAGATCATAATACTTGTGAACATTTCCTAAAAAAGCTTCCTATCTCTAGATTTATCATCTTCCAATAATCCGACATCAATGTTTTTTTTTGATCTAAGTAATAGCTAGAGTAATTAATTAGCAATATTGAGGGAACAAATGCTTATAATGCAAAATATAATCTCAAATTCTATGCTGATAACATTTGTTTAAATAGTTATAAAATATAATTTTATTTCAAAAACGTGGATAAATCTTATAAATTGAACTTCAAATTATTGATATATTTTGGCGATTCACAGAGCAATTAATCTCTTCTCATTTCAGTCTATCAAGAATTAATGTATGGCGAGAATGTGCCATTCTAGTCTATCAAGAAATAATGGGTGACGAGAATGTGCGCAGTAATGATTACTATCTGTGTCGTTTATTTCAGCTCATAAAATTACATATATATATATTGAGGCCAAAGGTCATGGCAGAAATACTGCCAAATAAACTGGTAAATTAGCTAATTTGATCTGATAGTGAACCAGAAGAGTATTAGAGATATGAACTTATTTGAGTAAAAAAAGTATGCAAAATAATAGCACAGGCTGGAGTTTATCACTTTCAAACTTATTCCAGTGATTTTCTAGTAAAATTATAAAAAGACAATATGAGGCGTGAATCAGTAATGGATGATTGTAATGTTTATAGATATAGAATAAATTAACACTGAATCTGGATCAATTATACTGTTTTGCATTTTTAATATCTGTTTAATGATGACTTTTTATGATTAATTTAATTAGTCATAAAAACGATGAAATTTCATTTCTTTTCAAATACTAAAAAACAGTGAAATCATCGAAATGTTTTTGCCTTTTAGGAAAAATTATTGAATAATTTTTCCTCTTTTTCAAGCATAATATTTAAGCTTCTGAAACTTCTTGATATGAAAAGATCTGTCTAAAGAAATGAAAGTACTGTAATGTAATTGACAACACATTACCGGTTTCATTTCATGTGAGCAATAATTTTAGTCTGATTTGCGCTATGCATAGCATACAGTCAAGTTTATTACTATCAACAGTTTTAGACAGGAACAATAATACCATGCGATTAACTTTTTACGAAATTGATGATAAAACGAGAATTCAATTAGAAAAGGCATTGAAATGTCACTGATAGAATTGAATGATATATTCTTAGCGACACACACTCACACACACATATACATACACACACATACATACACATACACACACATACACATACACACACACATACACATACACATACACACACCTACATATAACTAAAAGCTTTGCTTGATTTACAGCACTTTTTTTCCTTCTGCAGATGGTTCAATTAATAATTATCTCATTGTGATAGCAGAAAAAAGAGACAAATTACATCCAGATGCCTAGAGCTTCTTAGCTTTAAACTGATGTGACAGTGATAAAATTTGTTGTGATTACATTGTTAAACTAAGATTTAATATCTGAAATATTGAGAATGAATTTAGATTTTATTATTTTAACCTTTTTACATTTCTGTATAGAAATGTAAAAGCATCTGAAAGTTTAATATTTATGATCGGAAACATAAAGAGAATGGAAATTTATAATTTACTTCATAATCTTCTTCTTCTTGTCTCCAACAGTTGTCACTGTTCGTCTATTATTTTTATCACCAATGCTATCATAAGAGAAATGGCCTTGTAATGATTCAACAACATCAAGGTGTTGCACATTCTATATTACTGACTCTTCTATGTCCATCAAATATTTTATAATTTAATTCAAAATAATTCTTTATAAAATTACATTCCAGAACTGATAACCTTTTCTTTCAGTTATCATTTTGTTTGTTATCAATGACATATCAATTCTTAAGAATTCTTAAGGGGTCATGATTATGATATTCTTAAGGACTTCTGTTTGTTACCAATGACATATCAATTCTTAAGAATTCTTAAGGGGTCATGATTATGATATTCTTAAGGACTTCTGTTTGTTACCAATGACATATCGATTCTTAAAAATTCTTAAGGGGTCATGCTTATGATATTCTTAAGGACTTCTGTTTGTTATCAATGACATATCGATTCTTAAGAATTCTTAAGGGGTCATGCTTATGATATTCTTAAGAACTTCTGTTTGTTACCAATGACATATCAATTCTTAAGAATTCTTAAGGGGTCAGATTATGATTTATGACCATTTTTTTAACATTATCCAAATATCACTGCAACTTTTATGTCCTCAAAAGTTTCGCTCCTCAAAATACCGCACACAGTAGCTTACTTCACAAACTGTTTCATAAAAATTTTTTTTTACAATCCAATTAAAATAAAAAAAATGTAATTTGTTAAGAGCAAATAAAAATAAAACTTCTTTTAATCTCCCTTCATTTGAGTGGAAAAATAAACGAAACGAGAGGTATAGCAAAATGATAAGATATTTCTGTTTAGAATGAGTCAAGAGCAATTTCCTGTTTTTTGAGGATAAAAAAAGCAGTCTAGTCATCCCGGGTAATTCAACGAGATCTACGATCATAATTAATGTGCAGTTCGTTTTTTTTCTTGGTTACGATAAATCATCATTGATTGGTGAACATAAAGATTCCCGCGCCATTAGCAGAAATATTCTTGAACTTTTCTCCTCTTTTTTTTTCTATAAAATGATTTTTGTTCTTGTAACAAAAACATGCAGCTTCATCGGCAGTGAATTTTTTGAGAATTTATTAAATTTAAACTTGAGGATATAAAGAATGGATGAATTAGCAACTCTTTCTTCCCCTTCATCTTCTCGTTCTGCAGATTTTTTAAACAGAAAGAAAAACAGAAACAGAAAAATGATATGATAATGTAACAAATATTACTAAGCACAAGTGTCACATAGAATAGATTCGAGCAAATTTAACATTTTTGGAAAACGAGGAGAAATTAATGAAAAAAGATGAATTGACAAAAAAAGACATCTGCGCAAAGATACCAAACCTTATTACACAAAGGTTGGTTGGCGATGCAGTGAAGCAAATGAATAAATCTAAAAAAATCCTCTTTTGAAGAAAATTTACTTTGTCTGCATCAAATTATTGCCAACTTTTTCATCAACAAAATTTCTTTCAAATTTTTCATAGAAAAGAAAATTTTGCATATGTTCAGCAAAAACAAAAAAAAAAAAACATACAACGAGTTATGGATAAACAATAGAATCTCAAGGATTGTTATTATTAATTAAACTCTTTTTTTTTTTAAAAAAAAAAAAAGGAATTATTTTTTTTTTCGATATTAAAATTTAAAAAATTAATCT
>JARVGP010000253.1:0-56581 GCA_029876185.1 Mansonella ozzardi | reverse complement strand
TTTTTTTTTTTTTTTTTTTTTTTTTTTTTTTTTTTTTTTTTTTTTTTTATTTATAAATAAAAAATAAAAAAAAAAAACTGTATTTTTTTCATAACAACAAATGGGCAGAATCTTTACAAGGGTTACAAGGGGAAAAAAGGTGGCCTGATGATAGAAATGAGGTGAAAAAAGTTTGTTCTTGTAGTTTATTTTGTATCATTTTTGCACTTTATGCTGGTTCGCCAAAAATCTTCAAAAAAAAAAAACAGTAAAATCTATTTCTTCATTACCTGAATGGTATATCAGTTCCAGTTTTTGAAGCATTTTTACATAATAAATATGCAACTAAACAATAAGTTTTTGTTAACCAGTGGTTCTGTTATTTCACCTTTATTTACCGCATGAAGTTCTATTGAATAAATATTTTATATGAAGTAATGCATAAATGTTTACCAGTTGAACTCATAATTGATTAATTTATCTAATGTTTTTTTAATTAATTTTTATACTTGGCTTACCTGAATTTTCTGATTCATTTTCTTCTATAATGCTATTATTTCTTGAACAATTATTTTATTTTAGAAGTTAGAAACGAGCCATTTGGAATTCTTTTGATTTTGGTAATTGAATACTGAGGAATCAAATAATTTTGTAATTATATTTTCTAAGAAATATAGAAGCAGATGAACTCTATCACTTATAATAATTAACAATGGAACAGTTTTAGTGGTACTTCAGGAAACATTTTGACTTTTTCATACTACGAAGTTGTTGTATTGATGGTTTGGGGAGGGGAGAAATTGGTGTTGCATCTTTCTTTTTTCTATTTCTTTTAAAGGTTTTTGTTGGATTTTCACTTTAGACAATGAAAAAATGGGAACTGGCGGTAGGTTCACCCGATGATGACATTGGTCCATTGGGTACTGGTGCACATCGAATGGAACTTTCAATGAGGTCAGATTCTGTTGTACCATCAGCTGGTCGTGAAGGTACTTCGATTGCACCGCAGCTTTACAGAGGTCGTGCTATGGCTGTTTTCACCAGTGGCGGTGATGCTTCGGGTATACCTAGTTTATTTTTTCAAATATTATAAAGTATTAGCGACCGTGAAACATTCTGACCTAGTTATGCCAAAAATATTGTATTTCAAAATTCAAAGATGTTGATGACATATAGTTTTTTATGAGTTTTACTGCCAGGAAGAATATATTTCTACTTTCAAGGGATGAATAGCGCTGTACGTTCGGTAGTTCGAATGGGCGTTTATCTTGGTTGTCGGGTTTTCCTCATTTATGAAGGATATCAGGGAATGGTAGATGGTGGTGATAATATCCAGGAAGCAGATTGGAAATCGGTATCGGATATCATACAGCGTGGAGGTATGTTGTTAATTATAAGGAATACTGACGATTTATGCATGAAACTTTGTAAGAAACCTTTTTTAAAGAATTATGCAGTCGTTTCAGTTAGTCGCTGTGAGTCGTCGTTTTGTTCTTCTGTCGGTTAATGAATTGTGTTTTTTTTTGGTTCTATCATAATCTTCAAGAAATGTGCTATTAATTTAGGTACTGTTATTGGATCTGCTCGTTGCAAAGATTTCCGAGAACGGTATGGACGTTTGCAAGCTGCTGAAAATCTTATCAAACATCGCATCACTAATCTCGTATGTATTGGAGGTAGTTCTTTGCATTTTTTGAAAATTCATGACAAATTCTGCTATATTTTTTTAATGAAATTTCTATTTGCTGAGAAATCTATTAGTTGATGGTTGGAATCTAACGGAATAAATTTATGTTATTTAATTCGAGTCGCTGTTCAATATTTATCTGTATTATGAAGGCTCAACCTTCTTCCTATCCTTCTCGTTCTATTCCTTCTTTTAACTAAAGGAAAATAAGCTCTGATTATTTTACTGTTTCAGTCAGTATAAATAATTTCCCTAATATGAATCATTCATCACTGCTATATGTTAAAGTATCAAAATCAAACTTTTCAGTTTTATAATTTCTGGCGCACAAATTTTTTAGATACATATTCAAGTTTATTTCTGTAATTGAATGGATAATGGAAATTCACTTTTTTATAGGTGACGGTTCCTTAACGGGCGCTAATCTCTTTCGACAAGAATGGCGTGATTTGGTAAAAGAGCTTTTATCAAATGGAAGAATAACAAAAGAAGAGGCGACTGAGTGTAGTAACATACAGGTGAATTTTATGGTATTAGTAAATGCTTCCTTCGTATAATTCGGAGTACACTTATAAAGTAAATGTAACTTACATACCCCACTGCATGCTAAAAATTGTAAAATAATTTTAAAATTACTGCGAACTTCAATAACTGGATCCAACTAACAGGAGTATTACAGATCGTTGGACTTGTTGGTTCCATTGACAATGATTTCTGTGGTACAGATATGACTATTGGTACTGATACAGCATTACAACGAATCTGTGAGGCAATTGATTGCGTGGTTTCAACTGCTCAAAGCCATCAACGTACATTTGTTATTGAGGTTTTTCTCATTTTTCTTATTAAGATGCACATAGAACGGATTATTGAATTCGAATATCTCAGGTTTTTGAGATGCCTTTAAATCAGGTGAATTCATAATCCATGTGAAGGAGGTGTAGGATCGAGTCAAATAAATATATTATTGCGATTAATAGTTGCGATTCTTTAATATGGTTTCATTTTTTTTTTTTTTCACAGGATTTGATACGGAAAATAATGATGATCGTGAAAATATTTTAGCAATTTTAGGTAATGGGTCGACATTGCGGTTACCTAGCACTGGTTGCTGCTTTAGCTTCTGAAGCGGATTTTTGTTTCATACCTGAATGGCCAGTACCAGTGGATTGGCCAACAGTATTGTGCGAAAAACTGCGAATGATGCGTGAAGCAGGGTCACGTTTAAATATTGTGATTGTTGCTGAAGGCGCATTGGATAGAGAGGGAAAATGTATTACCGCTGAATCGGTATGTATTCCACCATTATTTGCTCTTTTTTTTAAATTATTTCCTTGTAGAATTGCCGAATTTATGGACAGCAGTCGTTTAGGTTCGTGCAGTCGTAAAGGAAACTTTACATTATGATACACGCGTAACCGTGTTGGGACACGTGCAACGTGGTGGCAATCCATCAGCGTTTGATCGATTGCTTGGATGTCGCATGGGTGCGGAAGCGGTACTTGCTTTGATGGAAATGACACCGCAGTCGGAGCCTTGTGTTGTTTCAATTGATGGGAATATGATTGTGCGCGTCCCACTTATGCAATGTGTTCAACGTACACAAGCGGTAATTTTGCGATTTTCTATTATTGGTTTTTATCCAGAAATCTAAATATATGTAACATGCGTGTATCCATAGAAACGGAAAACGAATGGTATTGGGTAGATGGATAGTTCATTTGATTCTGAAGGCTTCCTTTTTGTTCCAAATTAAAGTATTTACTGAGTCGAAAATTTTTTAGGTGAAAAAAGCCATGGACGAACGTGACTGGGAAACAGCTGTGAAATTAAGAGGTCGGAGCTTTCAACGGAATCTTGAAACGTATCGTTTGCTTACAAAAATGGAGCCGAAAAAAGTTCATTCAAATGCACCAACTTACAACGTAGCTGTAATTAATGTTGGTGCACCTGCCGGTGGTTAGTGTTTCACAGTTATTTTCTGCTTAATCGAGAAGCGAAAAACCAAACTTGAATTAATTTCTAAATTAAAGGTCATTCTAAAACAAATTCAAGTGTTTTCGAAGAAAAAATTTAAGGTGACTCTTGAAAGTTGTTGTAAAATACTAATATTTTATAATACTTTAATGTATCTCCTCGTTTTCTTGCATTATGAATTATGAGTGCTTTGCTTAAAGAAAATATTTATATTTTTCTTGTAAAGATGAACGCAGTAATGCGCTCTTATAGGAATGAATGCAGTAGTGCGCTCATATGTTCGTATGGCACTTTATCATGGATGCAACGTTTATGGTATAAAGAATTCTTTCGAAGGGCTTTGCAGAGGAGAAGTGCAAGTAAGCAAATAAATAATTTACTTCCGTCATCAAAGAAATTTGTGACTGGGAAAGAGGAAAAAAAAGGGTAGGATTTGTGCTCAGTTTATTTTGTTACTTTGTTCCCTGTTCTTAATGAAAAAATTGCTTAAGTTGATGACTTGGCGTGATGTCAATAACTGGGTAATGTACGGTGGCTCATTTCTTGGAACACAAAAGCAATTACCCGAAAAGATTATGGATAAAGTTGCTGATGCATTTAAAAAATATAAATTTCATGGACTGTTATTTGTGGGTGGATTTGAGGTAAGAATTTTAAATTTTGTAATAAAATGGTTAATTTTTCATATTTCTTTGTCGAACAAATAATCTTATGGATTATTAATAAAGCTTTTCGTGTATATCAGTGCTAACGCTTTCTGATCATTGTGTTTAGTATGAGTCTATTAGTCTAATTTTTTTTGCTATTCATTTATCCCACAATTTAACAATGAATGTATACGTTAACGGTATTGGTAATAATTTTTTTTTTTTTTTTTTTTTTTGGTATTGTTTTGAAATTATTCCATAGATATTGAACTTTTACTAGCAGTGTACCAAGATTTAGTTATTAGTGATGTTTGAATTCCATGAAATGTAACCTTATTTGTAATCTTGTTTAGTATCTACATTTGAAGTCTTTGCTTACTGTTGTCTCTCTTTGAAATATAATTTCAATCTATCGCTGGAAGTACACCTAATGTAGTCTTGTTACATTGTTCACAAGTATTGCAGATAAGTGTGTAATCTTTCCAGGCTTTCCATTCTTGTTTGCTTCTTTCACGAGCTCGTAATAAATATCCATCGCTACGAATACCAATGTGCGTTATTCCATGCACAATCAGTAACAATGTTCCGGGAACGTCGCTTTCGCTTGGTTCTGATACAGCTGTTAATGAAATTTGCGAAATGATTGATAAAATCAAGTTATCAGCAACTGGCACTAAGAGACGAGTTTTCATTATTGAAACGATGGGTGGATTTTGTGGTTATTTGGCAACCATTTCGGCTTTGGCATCTGGAGCTGATAATGCTTATATCTTCGAAGAACCGTTCAGTGTTGCTGATATTATGGATGACGTGAAGGTAAGATTGTTGCAAGTTTCATATTACACAGTATTGAAGAAGACTGCTTGGTGTTCAAACACACCATCCGTAATACATATATGTCCTGAAAACTTGGGTGAATTAGAAAGATCGGATAAATTATCACACTAGAGGGACAAAATTGCAGGCAGTATGTGACATTTCTTAGGACCATGCGATTCGATATGGATGAAGATTATAAATCTGAAATAATTGTGCTAGATTGATAAGAATCTTATTAACACTGAGAAACTAGAATTTCTTTCATTGGTTAGCTTTAAAATTAGTATTTTCAAATGTGTGACGCCAAAATCATTGTAATGTCAAAGATGATTAAAACTTTTATCGCAGAATACTTTTCAATGTCTTGCGATTTTATTACCATAATAGATTAATTTTGCTGAAGCATTTCGTAATTGCAGGTTATTAGTCGTAAAATGGGCACCGATGTGCAGCGTTACTTAATTGTACGTAATGAATGTGCTAACAAAAATTATACTACAGAATTTGTTAATCAGTTGTTCGCAGAAGAGGGAAAGGGAGTGTTTTCGACAAGGTTATCTTTTTCAGTCTTTTTGTTTTACCTATTTCTGGGAAATATGTTTTTTTTTCTTCTTTAAATATGTATTTCTTATCAACGTAATTAACATCACTCTACTTTTGTTTTCAAAATGAATTGAACCAAAAAATCAGTTTTCAATTTTTTAAATTTAATTTTTAGAATCAATGTATTAGGACATGCGCAACAAGGTGGTAATCCAACACCGTTCGATCGTAACATGGGAACAAAACTTGCAGCTCGTGCATTGGAATTTATTGTCGCGCAAATAGCTAAATGTGTTGATCCAAAAACCGGTATTCCAAATGCGATTTCTCCGGACACAGCCACACTGTTGGGATTGCTGGTAAATAGTTCATTGTTTAATTCTATAATTTCTAAGTAACTGGTTGAGTAAGAAGAAAGATTAAATTAAATTTCATCCCGTAGGATTTGTAAGGGACTTAATGTTTCTACTTAAGATACTTGGAAATATCATTTGGTTTTCAGGGTCGTCGAACGGTATTTACACCTGTTGAAAAGCTCTCTCTGGAAACTGATTTTGAACATCGTGTGCCAAAACATCAGTGGTGGATGAAGATGAGACCACTATTAAGAATATTAGCTAAGCATGATTCTACATACCAGACAGAAGCTATGTTGGTGCCAGAAGTGGAAGGTGAAAGCACTTGAACATTATTGACCTTGTACTTTATAAAACCTCTTCGATATTATTCTATGTTTATACTCATTGGTAGACTTTAGAATAGTTGGAATGAACCTACTAGCATGCAATGAAATTAGTGCTGAAGTATGATTATTTATATGCCTTGCGAAAATAATAGCATATAAACCTCTAGTGAGCTTACTGTAAGCATTTCTGGAATTTTTTGATAGTAGCTTGAATCTTTTCATTTTTCCAGTATTATTTAATAATATGTGTTTTTATTTCTTACTATTGAAATCTTTTTTTGTTTTAATTTATAATTCAGTAGAGATTCGTTTTCCATATTTAAACCGTAGTATTGTCCCTTGTTAGCAAATATCTGTAGAGCAACATTATTATTGTATTTTGTAACGTAATATAAAGTTGTGAAATTTGATGCGTTATTTTTCAATTATTCACAAGAATCTTTTTTGTTTATATGACATGAACTCAGTAATTCCGAATAATTCGAATAATTCCTCATTAGCTTTGAGCAATAAAGAAAATTTCCCAGTAATTTATATGACAGTTTTTTGAATTTTTTGCGTTACCATCCTTTTTTCTCCAACAATGGACATATCAACAATTTAATCTATCAGATTCTGACCACAAAAACAATCCGATCAAAAAGAACAACTGGAAAGGAATTTAAATTTAGAAACTTCAAATATTCCAAAATTCGATATGCTGATAATTAACGATGACAAGTTACTAGTACATATCAGACTATTCCTATCTTCTCTATTATGGCAATTGTTAAATTTATATCAAATCATCAGTAAAATAACTGGTTTTACTTTTTTTGCTTCAAAAAATAACTAATTTGCATATTAGAATTAATTGTAGAAAGTAGACGTCTGTAACTTATGATGAACTTACACTTGATAAGACTTTAACAGCGAGCTTAAACATATCAAATTAATATCTAATTATCACATATTCTACTAGCTAATATTTCCTTTTAATTTCATCTAGTAGTATCCAATTGCTACGATATCCAATTAACACTTCAATTGCTGTCACATTCATGAATATAGCTAAGGAAAAAATGGTACCAAATAATTCATTCCCTGCCAATCATGTAAAAAAGTGCTAAATTTATTTTTAATTTAAATTTTAAAATTTCGAATTTATGATTACCTATATATACCGTAACACTAATCCATCCATTCAAACATGCATGATAGCATTATCACCAATTTAAAGCATGAATTACAAATTGTTATTCTCATTTAAATTATTGGAAATTCATCTCGTTCTTCCCTTAATGAATTATAGTATTTTTTTATAAATTTAATTACAGCATTGCGTTAAAATTCAAATAGCTAAGTGAAAAATGATCTTTTCGGATTATTACACGTACGTGTTAGTAAAAACACTTCATACTGTACTATAATGATAGTTGTACAAATCGATATTCAAATTTTTCAAAGATTTCCATTTCCGCCCTAATTTTACACTCTCTTTGAATTCATGAGAAAAATGAGAAAGCGGGAGAAATGAGACATTGTAGTACCATTCTGAGATGCACGAAGTAGACGAGCAGACAGATGGGCACATGCTTAGCCAGGCAAACATATACATAAGCACGAACACGTATCAGACACACAAATATCCGTGCACACATAGTGTACGAATGTTTAAAATGGACCAGTTGAAACGGCGGATGTGTATATGTGCCTGTTGCCAGTTGTCGTGATTAGCTTGTCTAGTTTGCGGTACTCTTTTTTACTAAGCATTTCTATGTTCCAGGTTGTAAATATGCACGTAATACGGTGGATTAGTGAAGTTGATTTTTCTCTTTCTCCCTCACTATAAGTTTCATGTCTTTTCGTGTTTTCGCTATCGTATCTATGTAACGTCTGCCTAAAAAAAGTCGCAGTGATACGTATACGTGGCAGTTACTTTCATCTTAACGATACATATACATGGCCATTACTTTCATCTCAGCGCTTTCATCTCAACGTATACGTGACCGTTACTTGCTCCCAACAGTACTTATATGTGACCGTTACTTGCATAATATACGTATACGTGGTCGTACTTGCATTCATTCACTATATTTTTCATTTTCATATACTATTGCGTTTTGATTATGTTTTCTTGTTACGTTTTGCTTTCTCTAACAGAGTTCTAATGAAGTAACGTGATATTAACGTCAAAATATCTCAGAAAGTGAGAAGAGTGGGGTTGTTGCTACAAAGCGTAATCAAATTACGGAAATTATTAGGTTCCTTGTTAGTCCATTACTTCACGCAAAATGTACTTTTATGTCAAATTGTGTACGTATTATCATTTCAAATAAATAGATCAGCTAAGTGCGACATCATGTAATTTACTGTAATTTTGACATAAGACAAATGAAGAACGAACATTGATGGTAACACGTAAGAAATTGTCTCCATGATTTAATTTTAGGTTCCATAATAATAGTCTCTATGATAAAATTATCTTCTCTATAAGATTTTTCATTTTTATGATTTAACTTAAAAGGCACTTTTGATAAAATAATTTTCTCTTTCCATCTGTTTCAGGAAGCATTTCTAAAAAAAAAAAATCTGATTATGTGCTAAAAGTTTAAAATATATGTAGACGTATAATATATTTGAATTACGTATAACTATACGTAATTCAAATATATATAATGCTCGCATGTAACATTCTATGTTGCTTAACTATTCTTGTTACTAATTTTTTCATGTAATATTGCGGGAAGAAATTCTGATTCCAGCATTTCTAATTTAACTACAGATACAGCAACACTATCCTTCGAACATTTTTGCGCGGAATAGAACAGAAAATGACACTGAATAAGTTATCGATTGATAAATTGGATCTCAAGGATAAAAGAGTTCTAATTCGTGTCGATTTTAATGTACCACTCAAAGATGGCAAAATTACGAATAATCAACGCATTACGGCTGCAGTGCCAACTATTAAGGTAAGTGTAAAGTGGTTTTTTTTTGATTATTAACATTAACTTTTTTTTTTTTTTTTATTACCTATTAATATGCTTTTTATCAATATATTCGCATTTTCATGTGTTTTTTTCTTTTACTTCACTTTGCGCAGGAAATTTCTGATTTATAGTTTAATTTCATTGATGAAAAGTTGAAAGGGAAACGAATAGAAAGAAATAATTCTAAAAAAAAAAGAAATGGAAAAAGGAATTGTCACAAAATTTTCTCCTAACATTTCACTGTTGCTACTGCAGCATGCGCTAGATCATGGTGCAAAAGCTGTTATACTGATGTCACATTTGGGACGTCCAGATGGGATGAAAAAGATGGAATTCACTTTGGAGCCAGTTGCAGCAGAATTGAAAAGCGTTCTCGGCAAGTAAGCAATAATGGATTTGTTTATAAATTTGTACTCGATGCATATTTGCAGAAAAAAATAGTAATCGAGATGTTTGTTTATTACTGGTTATTCGAGTTTATTCTAAAAATGATAAATCAGTTTTAGGAGTAGTGTAAAAGAAGTATTTTTGATATTTACTGCAGGAATGTCTTGTTTGTTCATGATTGTGTTGGACCAGAAGCCGAGAAAGCAACAGCTGATCCTGCTCCCGGGAGTGTTATTTTGCTTGAAAATCTTCGATTTTATTTGGAAGAGGAAGGAAAAGGTGTAAATGAGAAGGGTGAAAAGGTATGCTTATTTGGAATGTAATTCAAAAAATATTTTACTGTTGCGGTTTTTGGACTGTTTGATCTGCGTTGATCGTTCATTCAGCTTATCAGATTTACTTAACTTAATCCATTCGTTGAATAAACTTGCGACGAAATGTATAGATTATTCAATTCTCTTTTTGCATTTCTAGAATTAATTGTATGCATACATTGGAATTGGTCAGTTGGATATTATTATTATCTAAGTATATTTTTTGAATTGTTGTCATTTCGAATAGTTGGTGAATAATTAGTTTCCAGTTTTATCATTTAATTTAAGGTGAAGGCATCACAAGCTGATATCGACAAGTTTCGTGCATCTCTGACAAAACATGGCGATGTGTATGTGAATGATGCATTTGGTACTGCACATCGTGCGCACAGGTAAATTTTGCTTTGTTGTGCTTATACAAATGGAATAATTTTATTTACAAATTCAAGTGAATGCATTTTTTTCATCTGTAAGTTGTATAACAGCTCATCTTGAAGCATTGTTTGTTGGGAAGAGAGGTGCATTTTTAGTTGTTTGTTTTAGACCATGTTTTTAATTTCAGTCAAACATTATCCTATAGTTTTTTGAATCAAATTAGTTTTCACCCCATTTATCTTCAAACTATTTGATTTCTGTTTAAAAAAAAGTTTGTTGAAAAAGTGTGATTATTAGATACGTCACTCATTTCTCCTTAAACAGTTAAATTTTATGTTGTAATCATTCTGTTGTTTTGAGCTCTATGGTTGGTGTCAGATTGGACAAACGTGCTACCGGTTTTCTGATGAAGAAAGAGTTAGACTATTTTGCAAAAGCTCTGGATAATCCTGTCCCACCATTTCTGGCAATTTTAGGTGGTGCTAAAGTGGCTGACAAGATTCAACTTATTCGCAATCTTCTAGATAAAGTAATGTTGAAGTACTTTTCTTGTTGCAGTTCACTTGTCTAGGTTGTTTTTAAATTAATTAACTGTTAAGCAGTTTTGTAATTCTAACGTTTTTTTTTTTCTTTTTTTCATTTTACATTTTTTATACTCGTTTGGATAGATGCGAATTGTGTCGAAAATGGCAAGTTAAATTTCACCATCGTTGGTGGATCAAGTTTTAATTAAGTTTTCGTGGAAGTGTTGTCGGCTTCTTTTGATGAAAAATGATTATTTATTTATAGTTTCTGCTTATTATGATATTAGTTGAAGTGAAGAATTTTCTTTTTGCTGTTAAGATCCACAAAAATGGTAAAATCTCAGTGGAAACATGACTGCTGAAAAGAATAAATTATTTTACGAAAAGATAAGTATAAAAGGAAGATGTTTTATTTGAAGTAGTCAGTCACTTTTATCTTTTTTAAACAGGTTAATGAAATGATCATTGGTGGCGGAATGGCCTACACGTTTTTGAAAGTTATCAACAACATCAATATTGGAAAATCACTTTTTGACACAGAGGTAAATTAGTTAATTAAGGTACTTTGTATGCAGTGGCCATGTATTTTATGTTGAACTTTTGCTGTTATGTTTTCTCATTTTATTACTTCAGAATTTTTATTCTCAGTAATATACACACATTTCAACTTAAAATTGCGACACTTGCTTGTTGAAATAACTTTGTAACATCATAAGCAGTATAGTAAGTAGGTTTAAGTAATGTAATTTAAATATAACTGCACTGAATCAATAAAACGATGCTATTAATGTAAACGCATGTATTTTGAATATTGTCGAAAACACTATATACAGTATTTGACCTACTTGATATATTGTCCTGTAGCTGGTAGGAATAAAATTTTATTGCAGGGTGCCAAAATAGTGGATGAACTGATGAATAAAGCGAAACAGAAGGACGTGAAAATACATTTGCCAGTTGATTTCGTTATTGCTGACAATTTCAAAGAAGTATTGACTTTTTATTTCATTCCACAATGACAAGTACCTTCAAAAGTCAATAGTATTCTTTCGAAAGTTTTTCAGATAATTTCATACTTTGAACAAATTAAATCTGCTGTTTTTTTTTCTTTTTTTTTTTTTTTTTCAGGATGCTCAGTTCAAGACAGCAGATCTCAAGTCAGGTATTCCAGATGAATGGATGGGTCTTGATATTGGACCGGAAACAGCTAAGCAGTTTGCTGAAGTTGTGGGGCGTGCAAAAACTGTTGTTTGGAACGGGCCAGCGGGTGTTTTCGAGTGGGACAATTTCTCGAAAGGAACAAAAGCTATAATGGATGCTGTTGTTGATGTAACCGCCAAGGGTGCTGTTACTATCATCGGTTATTATTTTCATTCTTAATTGTTATATTTCATTTACGCTTATACAACGTTCCGAAAATTATGTTTTACCTTTCTCAACATTACCATAGTTTGAATGTTAAAGGGGGTGGTGATACGGCAACATGTTGCAAGAAATGGAAAACTGGTGACAAAGTTAGCCACGTTAGTACTGGTGGTGGTGCAAGTCTGGAATTGCTTGAAGGTAAATATTTTATCTCTCCTCTTGATTAGTGAAGATATCTGGTTCTGATGTTGGTAAGTACGTCCTCCTTGGATGTTTTGGAAAATTTCTCATGATAAAATGCTATCATATGCTTAGTTTTCTATGTTTCGCAAAGTCACATTTATTTTTCATATATTGTTTCAAAGTCACATATATTTTTTTTCTTTGTATTGCTTATCTTGTACAAATAATCAGTTCTTCATAGTAACGACATAAAGGATGACAACTTTAGAAAAAATTGGTAGCCATTTGTTATTAATGCTTTTTATGTCATCCATATTTTTCAAACACAGCGGAGAAAAATATCTCAAATTTCAGTTAATGCTATATTTCAGGAAAAGTGCTTCCTGGTGTTGATGCGCTTTCTCCAGCTTAAATATTTAGGTGGTCAAGAAGTTTGTTGCTGTTTGAAATTTATAAATCACCTATTCATGTTAATGATATAAGAGATAATAATGTTATGAAATAATGTTAACAATAGAATATTATGTGCATGTGACATGAAACACAATTTATGGATAGTCAGCATTTAAACATTTTCGAGTAGTGTATTAGAAAAAAATCATTCTGTTTCATTTTCTGTGCGTATTCTTCAACTTATTTGTAATAAAACATTTTTTTTTCTTTTTTTTTTTTTTTGCACAAAGAATGTTTTAACAAAATTATCGTAGCAAGTGGCACATTTGAATTATTATTATCCTTCATTTTCACCGTTTTCATCTACTAATGCAATACATGTTGACTTTAGCTAGAGTCAACAATGCTTGCCTGCATATCGAATTTGATTGCACATCGATTAATCAGAAAAAGTTTTTCATCACAGCAATCTTAAATAATTACTCATTAATGCTCTTTCTTAATTTCGCTATTGTCAAGTTCCATTCATAATTTTTTGAACGTATTCTAAGATGAATCATTTGAAGTTTTGCTAATTACCGTTTGATTATAGATCGTTTAGGAGTCAGTAGAAAATTGTGCTAAATTTTGTAATGAAAGGGAGAAAACGATCAATATGATTGATGCATCGTAAAATATAAAGATACAACTGATGATATATTTGTGAATAGTTTAGATGCAAATTGCTCCCTTTGACATATGTTTAGTTAAATATAGTGTAACATTTCTTTCGAGAATTTTTATCTTGAAATTTCAAAATTCATCTTAAAAAAAGTGAATCTTTCTTAACATGCGAAACGGAGCTTGAATTGGCTAAGTTTTATGATATGAGTTCTATTTTAAAATATACCTTTAATAATTATTCACCAAAAAAGTGAAAAGACTATGGCTTACATACCATAATACCAAGATCAGAGTTGTTTGACCTCAAATCTTTTAGTTGCTTCACGTACTCACGTAAGATAACATCTAATGCAGAAGTATGTGAGGATTTTGTCTGATGTCTGAATTTGTTAAAATTTTATTATATTGTTAAATGTAATAGCTGGTTTAATTGTTTGTGGTTTAAATTATCATAGAAGAACTAATCAGTTAATCAGTTGGCTACTTGTATAGCCTCCTTTAAAATCCAGAAAAATGATCGCTATATTTCTAAAATACCTGGCGTAGTAGAATTTCATAGAAATTATCACGTGAAAAAAAGAAAATTTTTTTTTTGCAAATCAAATATCTCGAAACAGTCTCGTATTTGTGATGTCTTTATTTTTGGATGAATCAATCTAACCGTTTATATTAAATTTCCTGTTACCGTATAAACACTATATAGCAACTAAAATAAATTACTCATACAGTTGTTAATGCAACGATGGTAAAGATAATACAAACTGCAATAATGCAAAGATAATACAGGATAATACAAAAAAATAATACAAACTAATGGATGATAGTAATAATTAAATCATCCATTACCTAAATGTAACTAGCACTGAAGATGTTAAATAATTCAGTTACCTCAAAAAAATACTTTAAAAAATTTTTTTTAAAAGAGTGAAATTGGGAAATTTGATTCTGATAAAAAAAAAAAAACCATTAGTGTGTTTTATTAGTGTATGCATTTTAGCCGAGAAGAATGGAATAGGCTTAGTCAAAAAGAGCGGAATAGGTTGGCAAACTTAGGTAAGGAAATGCATATATAATCAATTCCACACTGAAATCCAGTAAAATAATTAATTGCACAGTGAATAAATTTCAATTGATAAAAATTATGAAATAATTTTGAAAGTACATTCGCTCAATTCCAAACAAACTTTTTAATTTACAATTGAAAATCTAAATAACTGAACTATTTCATTACTTTTTCTTCAAAAAAAATTCAAATTAGTGTTAGATTAAGAAATAAAAAATCATTTGAAATTTTGTTTTTTGCTTCATTTTTTAATAATATAATGAAATCACAACTTAAATTAAATACCGGTAATATTAACCAGTCGTAATTACTTAATTTATTATTTCATGGATATCAAAAAAAACTTTATACAGTTTGTACTGTATGGAGTTTTTTTATGCGTTTATACGTATTTTATTCGAAAACAAAGCAACAAAAATCAATAACGATTTAAAAATTATTAAAAGCTCAGCAACTGAAATTAAATTGATGATAAATTGATGCAAGAGCATCAGTACTGCAATCATCTGAGATTTGTAAAATTTCAATATTATTAAAATAGTTTTAGTAAGCTGATAATTACCAGGTAAATAGTAGAAATAAGTGTATTTCAATAAACTTCTCAAAAAGATTTGACCTGATTTTATTTACTTATTTTTTCTGTGTAATTATTATAAGTCGGTTAAAAAAATAATTAAATCTGAAAAAAAAATGTTAAAAAAAATATATAAAAAAATAGCTAAATTCGAAAAAGGAAAAAAAGGAAAAAAATGCGTTTTAATGAGGTCATTCGGCAATGTTTTTTACATGCCACAAAGTTTTAAAAAAAATAGAAATGGTAATTTTAATAAGTTATGCGCGGGGTATAATTTTTTATTTGAAGACGATTTCGAATGAGACAAAAAAAGAAAGAAAAAGAAAGGAGCAGAAAGAAACCTGGAAATATTCAAAAACTTTTTTACGTATTTATTACAAGTGCAGCATAGGTATGCATTTCTCTTATTTAAATTACTAGTAACTTTAAATATTTGCAATCACTGTGAAGTATAAATGGAGGTAGGTTGAAGATAATGATAGTGTTAGTGATATATTCCTAATCTTGGTTCTGGATATACGAAATAATGACTACAATTATACTGATGATAAATCGTGATACAGTGAATAGCAATATGCGCCTAGCAACGCTTTTTCATACCTGGTGGATGTTTCCCATAGTTACACTCAGATTTGTCTAGCTTCGTCTCAAACTAATAGTCTCAAACTCTGTTTTCGTCTATTATAAATTTCGCAAACATTTTTAGTATTAATCGAAGAAATGGGTAAGTTCATTTTTAAATCCATTTCTGATTTGTTTGTTGCTTTTGAATTATTACTTAGCGATTTTTATTTCATGTAACTGACACTTATTTACTAACTTTGTTTCAGTTCAGTTTTTCTTTTTTATTTGTTGTTTTGAGATAGTTTTACTAATACTTTGGATTAAAATAGTGTAGTACCTTATATTAAAATAATATCACATGATACCTCAGGTTGAATAACAAAAAAGTGAAAACAAACAACATCTCTTGCACTTTAAGAGTGTATCATCGATTATTTATTAGTGAATCAACCATTTAAGTTTTTTGAAAAAAATGGAAAAAAAAATTTTGCATTTCAAGCTGTTTTATTTTTAATTTTCATTCATTTTATCACTTACTCTTCATAGGCTAATTAATCTTTTCGTTTACTTCAGTTTTAATACGGGAAATTTTGCGATGTAAAATAGACGATAAATAAAAGGCTATTTTATTTCAGCTACCTTACCAGGTGAAAATGAAAAAGTATATCCGTGTGAAATTTGCGGACGCAATTTTGTTAGCAACAGTCTGGTAAATATTAATTAATGTAGGATAATATTTCAAAAAGATTTGTTAGATTAATTATTATAGTTTTTTGGTTTAATCAAGGAAAATGCAAATTATTTATGGATTCAAATAAGTAGTTCATATCGTGGAGTATTTTGAAACTGATTAATAATAAAATAAAAAGTATTGAAAGTTCGAAGTTCCTCACAAACAAATATTTGATGATTTGATAAATTGAAAAATCCAAACTTCAATAGTATTTATTTTGAAGAAAGAGAAAATTTTAGGAATGTCGCTTTCAATTATGAATACTCACCATTTTTTAATTTAATTAAATCCGAATAAAATCATTTTTATTCGTAAAATCGAAGATAAATTTAAAAAGTGACGAGTAATACGACATAGAAACAAGGGTGAGATTAATAATTTAATTAAATCAAATAAATAATTTAACTATTGCTGGATTAATTTAACAATTAATTGCTTAAAAGAATTATTCAGTTGAAACATGAATTAGTATGCCGAAAAATGGCAAAAGAGAAACGGAAAGTCTTTGATTCTGGTAAACAAAGAGCAACCGGATCAGATATCACGATTGATAATGTTCTAAATGCTCGAAAGGAACGCGAAAAGGTTACCATTTACAAGTCAAACAATCAAAAATTATTAATAAAAATTGCTTTATTCATGTCAAATCTATTAGTTTAAATCGAACCATATGCACAACTAAAATATTACACCCGAAACGCAATCATATCACCATCTATCAGATGCATAGCACTCACTGATCGAGAATATGTATTACTGGTCAAGTGATCGGAAGACAGAGAAAAAACCAGAAAAGGGAAAAATGTTTGCTATAAAAACTTTTTTATATTGAAAAAAGTGTATTCTACATAGCATTCAAAAGCAGAAACTTTTCAGGTTTCTAAAATTTTTTACATGGAAAAACGAAAGCAATTTTTAAAACTTTAAATTCTCTTTTTTCTAAAAAATTTTCGATTTTGTCATATCTATTCTAAATATGTCGGGCTTGAATTATTTGATTAATTAATTACAGCTTGGTGGTATGTTTCCAAGGCCAAAAACAAGTTGGCGTGAAAAACATGAAGCATTCGTTAATGCTATGTCCGCATCTAAACAGATTGATTTTCCAACTCATATCAATGCACCTTTTCCGTCAGTACCAAAAATGCCACCACCAAAAGGTTATGAGTAAAATGAATTATTAAACTTCAAGTTTAAATATTTGGCAAATATTAATCAGCAATTTCCCAATATTATGAATTTCATTCTTTAATTAGATATAAAAATGAATTCATTATATGTTTCTTTTTTTTTAATTTTAAATAAGTGAAGATAACAATACAACTATTTCAATTTCTTCAATAATTTGCTGTCTCAGATCAAACTTAAATTTGAATTCCCATCAAATACAATAATCAAACTAATAAAAATGATAATTTAATGATTCAAACGGTGGTTTAAGCATTTTATATTTTAGTCATTAAATATCGTTCTTGAAAATGATCTTATTAGTTATCAGTGCATTTGTCATTTCTAATATTTAATTAGTATTATTCCCAATATTTAACTAATATTTTTGACGGTTTCTTGTATCTGTTACTCCAAATAATTTTCCGGAATATTTTTGAATGATAAGTCTCGAATTTCAGCAAATATTACAAATATTTCACGTTTATTCCTCAAGCATTTCTCAAAAGTCTGATTTTTTCTTTCTTTTTTCTAAATTTTAACAATGAAAATTTGGATTTTTTCATTTTTCATTTTAATTCTGCAGAAGTTCTTTCAAATTTGTTTAAGAACTTGACAGAAAACTTGCACAACGATTCAGCAGCCTAAGTAAAAATTGGCAGTTAACCAGCAGTTGATTGCAATAAATTGCCCAAATTTAGCAGTAAAAGATAATAAAATTAATTTTATTTAGTGTGTTTGCTTAAATTTTGCTCTGTTCAAGCTATGATAAATAGTAAAACTTTGGTCGAAAAAAAAAAACAAACCAATCATTTAAAATAGCAACAAATTAAGTTTGTTTTTATTTTTTAAATATATTTGAATACCGTATTTTTGGTTAAAAGAAACAGATGTATTCATTAATTCATGCTGCACTGATAATTTATATTGTTTGCATAATAAACCAATAAATAATGCTGATAATTTAATTTAAAAAAAAAGACTTTTATCTTTATTTTATAAATTTTATAAATATAGCTTGAATATTGTTTACTTAAGTTATATATGTACTTTTTGTTTTTGTTCTTTGATATTAACTCCAATTGGAATGATTAGCAAGAAAGATTTTCCGGTTTTGTTAATACACTTAATAATAAAATAGGAAACACGCATGCTAAGTATTTTAGATTACATCAAATGCAAATACTGCAGCCGCAGTTTTAATGAAATGGCCGCAGAGCGGCATATTCCATTTTGCAAAACACAACAAGAAAAAAAAGGACCAATAAAGGTAAATAAGTCAAAAATTTTTCGTTTCCATTAATTTGATAAGATTTAAAATGCATTTTTTCTCTATTTGGTCTGAAAGATGATGTTAATTAACATAGGAAAAGAAGTGAATTTTTGAAAAACATTGAAATTAAATAGGAAATAATACTAAAATTGTTATTCTAAATCAAATGAATTTCACCGTGATAAACTACAGTGGCTCTGAAGTTTTACAATACTTTTTGAAATGTTTTGTGACAGAAAATAAAGATGACAATTGGTACAATTTAAACAGCTCATTTGTTTTATCCTTTTTTCTGCTCAGAATCAATTTTCCATCTACGACAATTTATAATGTAAAACTCCTATTTATAAATAATGGTATAAAAAAGTTTTTTTCAAGATAAATAAAAAAAAATTTTTTAAATGGTTACCAATACTAATGTTGTGAATTTAGGTTCAAAAGATAAAATCACGACAGTCTAATATAACGGTAGTCGGATCAGAAGCTGATGATTGTAATCGATTGAATAATACACGGTTAAATCATAATAGTAGAATGACATCGAAGAAAAGTAACTGCCAACGGGCAATACCAGAACGTGCTTTAAGCTTTTCTTCGCAACGATCTGAATCATTACAACGAACAAATGCTAATAACAGTACTGGAAATGATCGACGAAGAGAGAAAAGTTCATCACGAATGTATGTTAATTACACTTATTTATTTTGAAATATTTTCAAAAATTCATCAATTATTTCTTGAACAATTGCCAATTGTTTGTCTGTGTGATACAGAGCGAAATACATAATTAATATAATTTAATTAAAATATATAAATATACCACTAGAAATAATACACTGCATTTCCAGTTAGTATTACTACTTATTATGTGCACAGATGTGTTATCTGCTTCCACATTCATTTGCAATTATAATTTCATTTCCTTAAAATAATGAAAACGAATTAAAGTGTTTGTTGTAAGAGAAATAATTGTGCTACATGAAGTTCATTCAATAAATTCATTCCACAAAAGAGTAATGTAATGGAACAAGAACAAATAAACTCATTGTAAGCAATTTTGTAGGCTTATTTAAATCAACCAATGATTAATTAATTATCAAGATTGAATACTAACTTAAAAATAATATCCTTTGAAAAATTGATTTTTCAGAGATTCACATCGATCTAATAGCAAGGAAAAAAAATCCATACCGATGTCCAGACAATTATCTCATACCAGAAAAAGTGGTGGAACAGAAACAATTAGAAAGAAATGAATTTGAGCAGAATTTATAATGAACTGCAATGTAACTTATAATAAAAGTTGATTTTTGCAATTTTCTACAAATGGATATTTATAGAACTTTGGAAAGTGAAATTAAATTTTAGTTTATTGATGATAATATTGTTCTCTCTTTTCAAATCTGATTTATCAAATTTGGTTGTTTATTTGTCAACATTGAAGAATCAGCCAATATGATCGGATCTCATTACATATAAATGTAACTTGACAAATAGTTGAACATCTACTCTGAAATGAGTCAATGAATTTCTTACAAACTAAATAATGAAATGATTAATTGCATGCATTTGAAGTGAACGGTAATGATTTCACGTTTTTACGTGAACATTTCCATTTTACCAAATCATTATCTGTAATTAATAACTTTCTAACAAAATAATAACAAAGATTAACGATTATGAATCATACAGATTTTCGTAAAGACCAGTGAAATTTCATAGGCCATTGGATTGAAACAATGGAAATTGTTGAAAAAGTTTGATTAGCCTAGAATAAAGTAAGATAATGGGTGAGGAAGATCTTATCTGGCCTAAGTTTATTATTTTTCATATTAAACTAGTATGAGAAGATGCGAAAAATGATCTTATATTGCATTGATTTCAATTGTAATCTTGTTGACTTTCATAAATAAAGATAAATTTGAAAGTTTAATGGAACTTTAAATGTAACTATTGCTAAAGGTTTGATTTTGCATGTCTGAAATACTAAGGAAGTGTAAAAAGATTCTGACGTGAATAGCAACTGATTACATATGTGTTATTTGATAAATAATTGTAGTTTCATTCATTTCCAATATATATATTCAAATGATAAATGAAAAAATTAATAGAAAATAAGGAAGAAATGAAAATACTATTAACTACTTCCAAATCATTGATTCCTTTCAAAAGATATTTGAATGAAATAAATGTTCATTTTGAATGTAAACTGTAAAATAGAAATGATATATCAGTGGGCGCTTTTTTTTATTTACAAATTAAACAAAGTGAAAACTAATTTCAACTCAAGTGAAAAACAATAAACGCATATGGTGTTAGAATATTAAGTATTTATGTATTATTTCTTTGTTTCTATAGTTATATCGAAATTTTCGTATTTATACGTGATGTTAATTTTCTACGCATAGCTTTGTACATCCTTACGTGAACATCATATGTTATTGCTAGTAAAGTAGCACTTATGTTTTTTTATCATCACAAATATGAGATGATTCTCATCTCCTGATTTATTCCAAGCAATTTTTTTTTTTTTTTTTTGCAAATCATTTCAAAACAAATCATTTTGACGAGTTTCGAAAGAATCTTTCTATTTTCAATGCTTGTAAATTCGTATATTTTTAGTCTGTGTAAAATTTTGCATTTAGTAATAGACATGAGAAAATATCGAGAAGTATAGTTTGTCAAAATATGAGATAGAAGTACAGATGTCAAAATTATTGTTAAGTTGCAAAAGATTGTAAACGTTGAATTATGATCAATCATAAGCATTAAATACACAACAAATTACAGATGTCCAAATGTGGCAGAATTATGTAAATATGTACAACATTCAAATGTTAAATAGCGCAAAGGTATTTTTTTATTTTTTTTCATCATTTGTAAATTTTAAAGAAAATTTTCGACTTCAGACAGCTGTTACTTGCCTCTCTGATTTTTGACAGGCATTTAATTCTTGTTTTATTTTTCACTTTTTTTTTTCTTTTTCTTATTAACATTGTATCATTGTACCGGATGCTATGTGGGAAAGGGCACAACAGCAAATCGTATATCCTAAAATGATTTGTTTTTTTTTTTAGAATGAAAATATTTTTGATATCTTTACTTCCTTGTTTCATTTCTTCCGCATTCTGTCCGTTCTTTTCCTTTTACTTTTTTTCTCTATTTCCCAAAGTTAGTGAAAGTGAAGGAAAATTTTGGCTTTCACTTGACCAATTTGTTTAAAAAAAAAGACTATGTGATTTCCTGAGCTGAATTTATCTTAATGATAAAATATAGTATTATCATTATTTTTATTACTGTTACTGCTTCATTGCTACTTCCATTAAAATCATCATAATTCAGATGTGTTATTATCTTTCTTCTGGTGTTGCGGATAGTTCGTTACATTCCTGATGATTATGTCAACGTCCATCTATTTGGTGCTATTGACGTACTTTTTATGTTGTGTATCATCGCTCGAAGCATGGTAATGTTTTGTTTATCTCAATCAAATTTTTTCAATTTGATTTTTAAGCATGATGCATTTTGCAACTTTATCATACAGTGCGAAAATTTAGTACAGTGAATGTTTTATTCATATACTTAATGTTGTTTTCAATAGACTTAATTAGATACGAGAATAAGTGCTCCCTAAATTATAAATATCAGAAGTGAATATAATGCTCCACGTATTTCTCAGCAAGTTCAATAAACTGAACTGAATTAAGTATGCTAATGAAGTTCAGTTACTAATTTTCAGGTCACCGACTCGACCAAATATAATACTTATCATGACCGATGATCAGGATATCGAGTTGGGCTCCATGCAGGTCATTTGTGTTTGATATGAACTTTGTCCATAATCTGCTAATTAGCAGTGAGATTTATGACGACAATAATTCAGAATATCGTATGAAAAGCCTTTCAGGGCAGTTTTTTTTGAAATGATAATCTTTTTAAATAAGCGAAAAAGAACATTTAATTTCTAGATATGGTAACTGTTCTTTTTTTTCCAGTTTATGCCAAAAACTGTACACTTGTTAAAAGAACGTGGAGTAACGTTCAACTCAGGTTTCGTTTCAACACCTATATGTTGCCCAAGTCGAAGTTCGATATTAACTGGAATGTATGCACACAATCATCATGTACTTACTAATAATCACAACTGTTCAGGTTATGATTGGAGGTATTCTTTTCAATTTTGGTTTAAAAATTTTCAATTGCACCTTATAAAATTAGAAAGCGATAGCTGCATGGATGAATTGCATTAATGACAGTCATCATAACATTAATCAGAAAACTGGCTTTTGAAAACTGATTCAGTTCGATTAACCATCATTACACATGTATTAAATAACTGGATAGTTAAGGAGTGAATTACCATGACTTAAAAAATTGCATAACGGGAACTTTTGATTATTAATTCTTAGAACTCTTATGAGTCGGAAAGCTACAATCGGTAGATAGGGAGTTACTAGAAGCATTAATAAATGAAGGATAAATTAGCTCTAAATTACAAAAGCCAGTTCTTTTGGTACATTTAGCTTATAAAGTGGGAACAAATGCATTTTCAGAAATAATTATGAAAAAAATACATTTGCTGTATATTTGAAAAATGAAGCAGGCTATACAACGGCATATTTTGGCAAATATTTAAATGAGTATACCGGTTCGTACATTCCGCCTGGCTGGGACTATTGGATGGGATTGCTTCGGAATAGCCGATTCTATAACTACACAATAAATGTGAACGGTGAGAAGATAAAACATGGTTGGGATTATGAAAAGGTTTGTTTTTAAAGAATTGTGTTTCTCGGGTTTGCACAAAATTCCAATTATTGAGTGGTTAGATTTGATAGAATTATCTGCTGTCGTCGTAAGCTTTTTTCAAAAATCCAGTTCAGTGTAGAATTTCCCCATTGTCGAACATTACACTCCGCACTTTAATCATTAATTGGAGAATTTTATTTGATGTACTGCTTCAGGATTATTTCACCGATTTAATTGCTAACAAGACGATAGCGTTTATCCGGCAGTTGCGTAGTAAAGATCCCTTCATGCCATACATGATTGTGATGTCATTTCCAGCACCACATGGTCCGGAAGATCCAGCTCCACAGTATTCTACTTGGTTTCAGGATGTTGAAACACATAGGTACAGTTTAATTCTAAAATTCATCAATGCTATGTGCAGCAATGAAATAATTTTTTTGTCAGAGTCGTTGTATTTAGCTAACAGTTGAGTTTAAGGACAGAAGCATGGAATTATGCTCCGAATCCTGACAAACAGTGGCTTTTGCAACATACCGGACGTATGGAACCAGTTCATGTTATATTTACCGATGTTTTACATAGACGACGATTGCAAACACTTCAAAGTGTAGATAGTAATATTCAAAGAGTTAGTTATACTAAGTTTACATCATTTCGTATACTAAAGTTTTGTTTTAAAATTCTAGTGTATTAGCATAATCTGTGTATTTTAGTGTGAAGAATTCTTTTCGATTCATTTTTATATTGCAGAGACAGCAATTAGATCAGGAAAGCTATTGCATAATAAATTTAGAATTTTTTATCAGAATTATTAATATTGTTTACAAACTGTATAGCTTCTATTTGTGATTTTGAGCACGATTTGATCGGTATGAATTATGACATTTCCTGTTAGATCATTAAATCATTTGATTACTTCAACTTTTGTATGTGAAATAAAAATAATTTGTAGCTGATAAATGACTTGCGCGACCTGGGTGATCTATCAAACACCGTTTTCATTTATACAAGTGATCATGGATATCATTTGGGACAGTTTGGCTTGGTAAAAGGTAAAAATATGCCCTATGAATTTGATATTCGTGTACCATATTTTATTCGTGGGCCAGGATTTCCAAAAAATGTTTCGTAAGTTATATTTAAATTATTATATACTTTTCTTTTTAGCAAGTTTTGACATTAACAGTTATTTTTTTTAAGACCAATTTGTTTTGTGGTATTAGTGCCAAATATTCCATTTCATTAGAGCATTTACGATATACTCTTCATTATTTTGATATTCTTTTTTTCGCGTATTCATGAGATAAATAAGTTGTATAGTGGTGGAACCATTGCTCTAAAATTAGAATCTGTTGAAATTGGTAGGAAATCCTACCAATTCTACGAAATCCTACTAGGAAATTCATTCGTCATATACAAAGCTTCAACAGAGTTTTTTAGAATCCATGAACCTGTAATGAATGTTGACATAGCTCCGACTATACTAGATATAGCTGGAATAGCGGTACCGCGTCATATGGATGGACGTTCATTAGTACAGCTTATGCGACAGTACGGTAATGTTAATCCTTACTATGCTTTGATTTTATTAGTATTTTCAATTTTTGCTGCATTATAATAAATGAATATTGGTGTCAGGTTAAAGTAACAAAATTGTCCTAAGACTACGGTTACAGTTCTTTGTAGTTGTATATTTTTTCGTTCTTCTTTCTTTAGATCATTTTTTTAAGATAAGCAGAAGAAGAAGACGAAAAAGGAAGCAGGAAAAACGAAGGAATTCAAATGGCGAGATACAGTGCTGATCGAAAGGGGGTGATCTTTTTTCTTTTTCCTGCATGTTATCATTGTTAAATATCATTAGTTAGAAATGAATCTATATTTTTTCCCAGTTTTTTTAATATATATAAAATTATATGGTTTGAACAACGTAATTTTCCCAGTTCTGAAATATTCAAATCTATTCATGATGTTATAGTTGAATAAGAGGAGCAATACTTATCCATCTTTAACCATCTCATGTAGAAAAATGGCGAAATTAACTCGAATACGTGATCGATTTATTAAGCAGCGTGGCCGACTGAGTAAAGAAGTCCGTATACAGAAAGCCTGTACTCGATCAGAATTCAGAGAACCGTGCGGGAAAGGACAGGTACTATTAATACTAGAAGAGAAGTCTGTTCGAAGTTACCCTTCACTAAATTTTTTTTAATACATATTACCTTTGAAGCTTATCGAAATTAAAAGGAAACTTTTGTAGGATTCATTCTACTGTTAGCTTTGGTTGACTGGCCTGAGCTGAATTACTTGCTCTGCTCTAGAACTCTCGATATAATTCCATCATCGCGAAATCTTTGTGTTCTGTTACATACTTGTTATCATAATATGAAATCAAATAATTGTTATTTCAGCAATGGAAATGCATTCATGATGCTTCGGGTAAGTGGAGAGTTTTCAAATGCCAAGAAAATGTAGATCTCATCAAGGAATGTGCTTGTTCCTCAGAAGCCATGCTAAAACGGCGCTACCGAAGATCCTGGAGAAAACAGAGTTAGCTTTGTTTGATTTATATTCCTCATTCTGTTATTTTTTTATTACTCATTCTGCAATGCACAATCATTCTACTGTAGTTTTCAACGTTATTTGAAATCATTTTCTTTAAGGTATTAGTATTTCATTTTTGTATATCCCTGGGAATTTTTCAAACAAAGTTTTAAGGAAAAATAAGTGTTCAGCGGACATCAACTATATCTCATCTGGATAACGGAAATAAAACGGTTTTCCTGGACGAAACATTGCAAAGATTTTGGGAAGAAGAATTCTTTCAATATGTACAAGAAGTACGTTCATTTTTAGTTCGGTTTTGGAAATAATCTTTTGAATTACCAATTTGACGCAATCCTACGTTGAGTGTTGCAATTACTAGATTATAGTTCTTCCTTAGTATAGATGTCCAAATTTTTAGCGTTCTAGTGAATATGTTATGCTTATTTTGAAATATTTGAATATAAGACACCAGCAACTTATTCTGCCTATCAATGCATTAGCAAGTATCATCAGTTTCAGCGTAGTTTTCTTCTTTTTAATACAGAAAGAAATGATAGAAAATGGTGAATGGTACCAAGGTATTTTGGAGGATGGAAGTGGTGGCGATTTACGCTTGAAGCGGTCGGTAAAAATGGAAAAAGCGAGAATTGACTGTAAGTTGTTATTAAACTCAAATGCATGATATGGTGATTGTATTACAACCAAATATCAGGAAGTAACAGTTATTGAATTTCAGGAAATAGTTTATGATCTAACTATTATATCTGTTTGCAGCTATGTGCTCGCGATATAATACGAGTGCCATTTGCAAGCCGAAAATATTTCGGGATTCCAAGTTATGGACCATTCATAAGGCAAAAGTGGATGATCGAATCGAAAAACTTAAAAGGAAATTACTGCTCTATAAGGTCGCTGTTGTTTACTTTTATTTGTTCATCAACTCAATTCCAACTTTTCGCTGCTTATTTTTACGTCCCTTTATCTAGAAGGAAAGATTTGACTCATACATCACTGGAAAACGCGATTTATCTTATCAGGCGACATAATTTCTTATGAAACAACATTCGATAATAGTCTTGTTATTCAGTGCTACATTCTGCCATCAGTTTTTTAAAAGAGCGGTAATTAAAAGTAAATTAGGCTACAAGGTCGATATGAAAATTCTATTTAAGTATAGGATCTTTCTGTTCTGTTCAAATGCCAATCAAGGTTTATTGTGTTGCAAACTTTTGAAAATTTCTTTAGGGTATGCGAAGAACTTTGAAACGAAGGCGACCGTCGGTAGCAAATGACTTTTCATCATCAAAAGGTTTAGATAAATGCATCTGCAGAGAGACTTATGCTCTTCTGCCAAGGTAAACTTCAGAAAGTTAATTGTTTTTAGTTATTTTGATCTAATTTTTGAATAAAATTTATAGCTTATTGATGTGATACACAATTTTTGAAATAAATATCAGTAAATACAAGATAATTGAAGGGACGAAAATAGTCATAGTGATGCACTGTGGTGGAGAAAAAATGGAAAAAAGGTTCAGAGCAGCTTGCATGCAGAGATCAATTCGAAGTATCACATATTTTTCTAATATTTTTTAAATTGAATTGAGCTGTAGCCAATGGATTATCTTTCCCTTAAAATAAATTAACAGGATTCTGGTAGCGGAAAAACAGGATTAATTGGTTAGCAAGCAATGTTTGCTGAATCATGAAATGTCATTACATCGTTTTATGCTTGAATATGTTGTAAGTTATAGTTCAGGACAACGAAAGTATTTTTTCTTGTCTAAAGCGAAAAATAGGTAGTATATCGGACAGGTCAATAATTGCAGAAGCTTCAGGAATGTGGTTAATTACAAAAGCTCTTATCATGATGAGCTGCATGCGAATTGTGCAGTACCACAGATGAACTGTTTCATCCATGGTGCAGATCACTGGAGGACACCACCTTTTTGGCCGGAACGGTATGGCCAGTTTTGCTTTTGTCAAAATTCCAACAACAACACATATTGGTGTATACGGACAGTTAACAGTACACACAACTTCCTATACTGCGAATTTATTACAGAGTTTATAAGCTACTATGATCTTAGTGCTGATCCATATCAGGTCAGTAATTTTTGGCAGTTCTTAGAGTTGCAATGAGCAGAAATCGTCATTAATTGATCATTTAAAAGTTATCGTTTATTTACTGAATACCATTTTACCGGTTAATTTACTGCATAAATTAGAAAGTATGGTTTGAGAAGTTTCTTTTCGGAATTCAGCTAAAAAAAAACATTTCTATTATTATGATAAATATTGAGCTTTGATTCCGTTTAGGCGTTGTTGGTGTAGTTTGTTATCAAAGTGTTATCATTTCAGTTGCACAACATTGTATGGAGCATACCGTTGGGAGTGTTGGAGCAGCTAAGTAGGCAACTTGAACTTTTGCGGACTTGTCAGGGTTATTCCCAATGTGAACATTATTCATCCTCAGTATGGAATCTTCCATTTGTGGGAGAGTGACAATAGCAACATTAATTAATAGTTGTGCTAGGGAATCCCAAAGATCTTAAGAATTTTCGAAAAAGGATTCATAGTTCCTATAGTTGCTACACTCCAGGGAACTTATATTTGTCAAAGATATCGAAGAAAAGATCAAAAAATTACAAGGTCGAAAAAACTTTTAATTTCGAACGGTGTTAAACAAAAGCATTGCGCTTGTTTTTATGCTTTTTTTGAACGAGCAAAGATTTTGAATAAACGATCTGATAAATCAGTAATATATTAACAGAATGCACTATGTTTACGAAACTGTTCGCAATTTTTACATTTTCCATATCAATCTCAGAAAATACTTCGATTTTGAGTAACTGACATGTACTATTTTGAATATATCTCAAAGTTTCTGGTAATATTTTGTAAATAAAATTGTAATTTGACACAGTTGTTTTCAAAATCATATTATTTTCCGACAGGAGCTCGCCCTCATATTCCCTTCCATTTATTGGCTCATTAAGAATTTCAACTTCATTTTGTTTCTCTATTACAGCAAATTTATTAAACAAACAGAAACAATGCTACATTGATTGTAGGAGTTTTTTGTTTATCGAGACAAAAAGACGAAATGATGTCGAGGAAAAGTATTTGTTGAATTTAATTAAAATTGAAAAATTTTCGATTGTCGTAATCAAAATCTAATAACCAAGTGGAGTGAATCATTCGACGTAAAAACTTTGAATTAGTTATAGTTTGATTTATGATCCATCCGATAATCAGTCCTTTTTTGGTGACATCGATTTGATTAGTCTCAGATCGAGACTTTTAAATTTGCAACTTGTTTTCTCTAGCGCTAAAGGATTTTGATAGTTGCAGTATGTATTAAAGGATGTAAAACGAAGTTTTTAGATAGCAATTATTGGTCTCCAAAATTGTATCTGATTTCTCGTAACAATTCATGGAAGAAGATTGCAAAAAGATAAGGTTTGCACCCACCTAAATTTATACTCTTTTTATTGCTTCTCTTATAGCACAGTTTCATGATGTAGCGGAGAGACTGGAAGCTTTTCTAATCGCTGAAATATGAACATGACATATGTCGGATTACCGAAAACAATTTTAAATTAAAATAAGTCAGAAATAGGATTGTAAAATTCGTAAGTAAACTTGAAGCTATGAGAAACTTATAAAGCTGACAATGGAGCTGAATACAGAAAAATTTTCTTTACATCCGCATGGTCACAGTTACAGATAAGGAAAGCGTTTGATAATTACGCTATCCATGCTAAGATTCTTAACCTCCATGATTATCTCTGCAATACTTTTTGAGTTTTTTTTTTTATGCTATTCGATTTGCAAGCCAAAATTTATGAATCAACATTTCGAACCAACTACTCAGAATGTATGCTTTTTTGACTATGTTTCCAACAATGTGAAAAAGTTCTGTTTGTGTATTTGAATTCTTTCGAAAATCCTTAAAGTTGAGGTCGTTTTGGCTAAAAATATAGCTTAGGCCCCAGTGACTACTAATTGAATTTGGTACTTGATCGATGTTCGATTCAATAAACAGAATTCTTTTGAAGTTGGGAATGTTGTCGGGTATTTGCACGTTGCCATTATTTTGAAGGTTTGTGGGTTTCACGAGTACTTTTTGATAAGTACTATTTACATTTCCAAATTTCATTGTTCAACTTTTTTTTAGCTGAATAAATCTAAAAAATAATCGGGTTATTATATATAGCCCTTTAGATCATTTAATTGGTCACTTGTATTTCGTGATTTACTCGTCACCATGATTCATGTGTTATACTACCAATGAGGTAGGTGATCATTCTTTTTTCTTTTCTGTTTGATTTAATCGATCCACTAAATCATAGGATATAAAAATTAATTGCGAATCGAAATCGAAAAGTACTAGCGTTTTCTTCTTAAAATTCTATCATTTTTTGATCAAATATATTAATTTCTTTGTATCAGAACAAGACATCCTTATCCTCAGATTTCGTTATTGTATTAGTTGCAAAATCTTAATTATGCGGCGTAGCCCTTTTATCCACCTTATTGAATTTCAAATTACTTCCTTGTTGTTTTAAGTAAATCGTAGAAGCCCTTTACATTGGAGGATCTTGCCGTTTTTTTTTTTTTTTTTTGAAGTTGATTTTCGTATAAACCCTTTTTAAACGATCCGTTTGCTATTTGCTAGTGGGATATATACATGGCATTCGTCGTGACAATGATCGTTTTTTGCAAAAGACATAAGGTTTCCTGATTTTATTTTTAATTTTCTTCATTTTAATTTGTGATCGTTCTCAGCTTATACTTAATTAATTAATTGCAGTTAACATCAAGTTTTATTCAAAGGTTTTTATTAAATTTGTTTCGACTTGAATCCAGTGATTTTCTTTCATCGACAGTATATTTGAAGCCTGACTTTTTGTCATTTATTCTTTTCTATTAACTAATTTCTCAAGGGATTGTCCAAGTTCACTTATTGACTAAAGTGTATCTTTATCTCATTGCTAATGCTGTTTTTCTTATCCATAAACTGGCAATCTATTCAATCTATTTTCAATTACGGTTTCTCTGCTTGCTCTAGATTTTCTACTGAAGTTTTTAGCCGTCGAGGTACTTTTCCAATTGCTTCGGCAATCAATTTTCATTCCTTTTCATTTTCTTTGATATAGTGTAACTCATTGTAAAGCAATTTTCTTACAGCATACGATTTGCCAAATTTCATAAATAATATTCTTCTTACAAATCCCTAATTTTCTGAGGCAATATCATGGCTGTTTGCTTTTGCTGCTTGCAAGGTATTTTCTTTGAGGTATGAAATCAAATAATTCAATTTTTGAATATCTGAGCTCGCTAAGGAATATGCTGCTGGATCGAAGCTATTCCAGATTTCTCTCCATTTTTTCGGATTACTACTGAATGTTGACAATGATAATTGAGGGGTTTTTATTGTTTGATAATCTAATTGGAAAAATTCCTTTCAAGCTGTTTTTTGATTCTTATAATCACAATTTAGATAATCAGTTAAGTTAGCAGCGACCCGTTCCCTTTCTCTATCAAATTTAAAATACCTTTTTCTTCTTCGACGAATTCGATGTATTTGTTTCCTTCTTTGAATCTTTTCGACTGGTTCATAATTTTTTGAATACACTTTTCATTAACTGATTAGACGAAATAGTGTATGTTTTGAAATATTTCAATTTGCCTTCCATTCTTCTTTCTTCATAATGTTGATGTTTTTTATCGGCAAATGCTAATTTGCGGGCGTAAAAATTTTTTTTTTTTTGTTGACCGATTGGCAGGTAGTTTGTGTTGTTGGAGATAGATCGTTGAACTTTGATTGAGATTATGGCGGAATATGATAAATCAGATAGTATGGTTTATTGAAGGTCAGGAGGATGATCACTGCTGAAAACATAAATTGAATTGATAATTTGAATCCATTTAATGATTTTCGCCACTTGTTTCTATTGCTTATAGTGAGAATGGTTACAATAATCCCAGCAATGAGATTAAAGAATCGAGGCAAACGACTAATAAATCAATTTGTTTGTGAGGCTAAAATCTTAATTATGAAAAATACTGAATAATTTAAACTTATTTGTATGGTTAAAAGATCTTGAAACACAACAAATAGATGATAATTATGATCAAGAAGATTCCAAGTATAATAAACCAAACTAACTTATTAGAGTTACATTAGATATCAGTCATCTTCAAAACATTATAAAACTGTTATGAAATCTTGTAATTATTGCGAGGTATTTACATAATATCAAATTATTTTGGTTATTGCAAAAACTGATATCATAGCATAATTAAAGATGTAAAGTAAATGAATTATTTGATTTGAATATGTCACAAGTAGATTAGGTATCATTTATGTTCCTAATCGCTTGCAACGTCCAAATGATCCGCCCCAAGTTCCATTCTTGCAAACTCGCCAACGGCTACCTTCCACTTCCAAGTAATGATCAAGCGGACATATAAGCATTGCAACTGTCCCATGAGGATATCTTATAGCATTCACATTGATCACTTCCTGTAACGAAATATTGTAAAACTTTTTATTTTGCTTTTGTTAATTACCAGTGATCCTAATTATATTCAAATTTCACACCCTTATTTTCATTCTCAAATTTCTGAATGCCTTTTGCACTTCTATTTGTTTTAAAACTATTTCATACTTATCTCAATTATATTGCAAAATGATTTCCAACCAAATAAGAAATAAATACGTGTAGCTGGATTCTTCGCCGCAAGTTAAAATAACCAGAAAATTTTTTTTCATTTTTTTAAACTGCAAATAAGCATATAAAATCTAATTTTCATTCAGGATCATTGAAAAAGTAGAGGCTTTAAAATGTGAAATTTGGTTGATTGAAGATGAAAATAAAGAAATCTCAAATTCAAATTATATTTGCTTTATAATATTTGTTACCGGCTTATAAGAAATATACGGAATCGGTAGCATAGGTGGTGGACATGGCGCGATATTGTAACGGAAGAAAGAGCATTGATCTAAAATATTGGAAATAAGAAATGTAAAAATTTTATTAATCCACCGTTTCAGTGTTGAGATTCCAATTCAGAAAAATTCTAATATAAACAACATTTAAAATAAGATGATCAGCAAAATTTTTAAAAGAATATTGAAAATTTTGAAATGGAAACAAATTAAACAATAAGCAAAGCTGCATTATTATATAAGTTAAGATATTATTATAATTTAAGAAAATCCAAAATACACCAACCTCCAAAGGAAGTGACAATGTTTGGAATTACCACAAATGCTAATAAAGCCTGAATAATCATCTTAATGGTTTCTGCAACAATCTGAAAAGCATCAAATGCTTCGTCTGTACAATAAAGAAAGCTGTCATTTAACTCAAACTTGACTAATATAGAAAAATTTTCTTTTTATGCCAGAGATAATATTTTTATGCCAGAGCCAGAGATAATATTTTTTTTTTCCAAACATTACAATATTATCACAACAATCAGAGGTATGTGAGCAAAACAAGAAAATATGAGACGACAATGATAAGCAATAATAAATTCACATAATTGAAGTAATCGAACTGTTTTAATGACAATAAAATTGAAAGTTCCACAGATTACTTTTTGATCAAATAACTGTGACAAAGCATACTTCCCATTTTGTTGAAGAACTAAATACATTTGCAACATATAAAAATATAATCCGTACTGTTTATCCGAAGTAACATGAGTAAATCAAAAATAACCGGTTCTTCATATTTTGTATCATTTAATTTCCGAGGGAAGTGATAGAATTTATACAGTTTTAGATGGTAAATATATATAGGAAATATGCATGCTATTGAATTTATATACTCTTCCCATGCTATTTTATTTATTCATTCCCTTTTGGGCAGTATTTTTCTGATTAATCATTTAATTGAATTGTTATTTTGATTTTCCTGCTCAAAATTTCATTTCCTCTAATATTTTGCTAATATCATATTAAGAAATGGAATGAGGTTTCGATTATGGCGAATCATAACAGTACATTCGTTGCTAATAATAACACAAACTAATAATAAAATAAATACTATTTTCCGACTATTTATTAGCAAATATTGCGTCAAAATAACTTGTTACAATCTTTATTTACATCTTAGTAATTACCAATTAGTTAGAACAAACAGATAATCTCAATCACTGACTTTTTTTATCTCATTGATACTCTTTCCTATTTTTTCTTCGTCGACGCCTATTTTTTTTATCTACAATTTCCTCGTTGACGCATTTACCTAAGTTTGGTATCCATATGCCTTCAATACATTTAGATGTTGAACTGCCAAAAAGACGTTGTCCATTCGGACATTTCACAATTACTGTAGCATTAAGCGGTATCGGCTTTAGAGGCTGAAAATTCCACATTCTTGGAAAAATCATTCTCAGAAAATAAAATAGACAAAAGCGATAAACAGACGATAAAAGAAAGCCCAAGTCGACGGATGAACAATAACTGCCAATCAAGATTTTTTTTCAAAAGGCAATAAAGTTAGATCAATAATACTATTTGGAAACTTTTCTATCTTAGTAGCGATGGTAAAAGGTAAAGGAAGACTTACGGGATTGTATTCAAATGATGCCAAATTTGCGAAAGCATATAGCTTGCAATGCTCTTTGCTGTAATCTGTTTTCAATTTGCACACACCTAAAATTGAAATGCTTGAGAAATGACTTTCACTTGTGATATAGTTTGCGATGCAATAGATGATGTGGACAATTTTCACTATGAAATATAAATTGAAGAGGCAAAAAATGAAATGACACAAATTCAAAAAGTAAAATAAATGAATAAATGTAACCAAGCGGTGGTTGCCATATGCCATCGGCGTTGCATGTAGCGAGACTCTCGCCATGAAGAACATGATAGGCGTCACATGACACGTAAGCCTTGCTGTCCACATCACCTATTCTACCATTTTCCATGTAATAATTGATGTGACCATTGGTTATTACTGGATTGATTGGTTGACATGTTGCTAATTGAAAATCTAAAAAATACTATCATATAAGATTTATTGAATGTTAACGTATAGGCCTAGTCGACTGTTACGTACGCTATACTGAGTGTCTTCCTCTAACTCTCTCATTCATTATGGATGCTGCATTATTCTTTCTTATAGCTTTTCCGGATTTCTGACGTCTTTTCGACATTTTACTTGCTGAATAACTTTCTCGCAACAATATTCGTGCCTATTCGTAATTTCGACATTCTAAGGATTTTTACCTAGAGAAGCCATTCCTTTCTGACCATAGAAGAACAGGACGACAACAACCACCAATATTGCAAGCTTCAGAACCATACCTGACTATACAACTATTAGAAACATGTTCAAATTTCTGTTCAAATTTTGACTAGAAAAATGTGCACATTCATCAATACTATTAGTCCCGAGAAAGAAAAAAACAGTCGCCAAGTAAATTAAGAGAAGGACAGAGATGCAATCAAGAGGCCCTCATAGAAGACAGAATGCCTTAAGTAACATTTTCATGGCGGTAATATTTACTTTACATGCTGTTGAATTTTGGATCCAAAACCTGCTACATTTCTATCTCAAAATCACAATCGTGAGTTCAGATCTGAGAAAAGAACCGAAAGGTTTTCGGTTAATTTGAAGAAAAGGAGAAAAGATGGCAGAAGAAGATTGGTGAATCTCCCTGGAAAATTGTTGCGTCAACTATCTTCAATTTGTAAAGCTAAGAATATCAGCGGTGACATGCTGCAAACGTGAACAATGAAATTACATTCTTTTGCAGAAAATTTATCACAAATTCAACAATAAAAAGATTTTATTCGTTTGTATAGACAAACCAAAAATTTGCGGCACAAAAGGCAATATTTGTTAATTAAGAACAAAAATCAATTTTCTTCGATGGATGAATAATCGCAGAAATATTCTTTCGACCTCATGGAAGATTGGTACTTAATTTTTTTCCGGTTATAAGGTACCGCTAAGAACTAAGAAGTACTTATTTTTACTTGTGGAATTTTTTTTTTAGTTTTTGTGCCATTACTTTAAAGAAATTGATTATTGACAAGTTTTTTGATGATCTTTTGCATGCAGCACAGAATCTGGTTCTACATAATATCAGATAAAGTTACAAGTAATGGTGCTACTTATGTTAATAATGACATAGTTACGATAGCGGTTTTTATCCGTTTCTAAATGTAGTTGCAATCGCAGATACTGACAGTGTTGCATCGATTTGTCTGACACCGTCATTATGAAGAAATATGATTCTTACAACGTAATGGTAATATCTAATAGCAAATAATCCTTTGAATATACTACACAAAATTAAGTCGCAAGACGTAAAATTGTTGAGCAAATGCAATCTCAGGACTTGAAAATAAAAAAATTGAAGGTTAAGCTGAAACATTAAGCTCAATTCGATATTTCGAAGACTTTGAGCACCTGAACACATAAGTAATGCTGTAAATTTAATTCAACGTTTAGAAGTTGCATGGATGATTAATCATCGCATTTGCAGGAAATGGTGCCGAAATATTACCATTACGTCGTAGGAAATGCTACCAGTGGTCCATTCACTGATCATTCGCTTCCGTTGTAGCGAAGAATTCGCTAAAATCTTTGTAGAAAAGCATATATAGTTTGATATATATCGATGAGAAGTAAATACTGTCTTAAATAAATCATGCGTCTGAAAGCATTCATTCTCATGCGTTGAAGTTGAATAAAATAGAACGTCTATTTGTTGGAAGCAAACTTGACGTACGTTCGATTTTTTGTTTCATTTATAATTACATAAATTTGCATTGATCAAAATAAACAAATAAGATTTAAAAAGTAAACAGTACTATCAGATCCTTGTTGTAAAATTCATAATAAATTTTACCGTTTACATATTTTTGTATAAGAAGTAACAAAAATGAAAAAATTTCTTTGATAAGCTTGATAAAATTATCATTTACTCATTTACTCATGGGAAATGTTGCGAAATTCGAAATAATTTGTAACTTAAAAATAATCAAAATGTTTCATTAGAAGAAATTAGTGGTGTGAACATTGTAATTCGAATAATTGTCATACTTACAAGATCAACGGTTGTATCACAGACTCGTTTATCCTTTCTTCTATCGTGTTACTACCAAAATTCCTTCCAAAATGCTTGCATGTACCACTATGCTATCCTTCCCTCCTTTATTAGGTTTCACTTTCCCATGAGGTCACTTTTGATTTTAACTCATTTTATCGGAAATTTTCAATCCGGCTTCGGTTCCAACCCTATTTACCGTCGTGTTTCTCTATTGATTGTCCTCACAATTATTGCATTATTGCTTATCATTTGTCATATTTATATGTCCTATTATTCTTAACGATAATGGTATTGTATAAGTGCAGTTCCATAAGTCGAATAAAATTTGCATTATAGTCGAACTTTAAATTGTTCACAGAAGGGAATTTTTCTGTTTTTTCTTTGCAAAGCAAATGTTTATTTTAAATTTTCCGTTGTTCTTGACATATGTTCCATAATGTCGTAATGCATTTTTTCTTTTTTTTCACACCTATTTGTGTACTAATTTAAGTATTCACTATAATTACCATATATATATATATATTGATGTAATTAGAAATATGAATATAGGAAATTATGATCAATGTTTAGTAGCATAAATAAACAACAAAGATTAATGGCAGTGAATTTCTATTTAATTTATACGTATTCTGTGTTTTTTCCTGTTTTCTTTATCCGCTTGTTAAATTTTAAATGTTAACCATAATCAAATGAAGAGAAAAAGTGTAACTTTTTTTCCTGCTTTTTCGTTTTTCTATTCTCGTTTATTAATTTGAAATCAATTGGAGTAATTCAAAATAACTTTATAATTTTTTTAATCATTTGGTAAACTATAAATGCTCATTGGATTAAATAAAGTCTATTCAAAGCTATTAAAAGAAATTATAGTACTTTGTTTTTTTTTCTCAAAATTCGATTAATAATTATGCCACAAATATTACTCTCAAAACTAATGGAGTCTGCCAAACAAGTTATCATTTACACGACTTGCATTATAATCATTAATCATTGTGTTCCTGTGAATAAAACATAACATTCGCAAATTGTTTAATTTTGTATAAAATGAAATTATCTTATGATATTGACGTTTTTAACTATAGCAAGTTAATGAATTATTTATGTGTCGTTGTTTCGTTGTTTTCCTGTTTTTTTTTTTTTTTTTTTTTACAAGTATAGAATATAAATTTTGTAGGGATGAACATATGCCGAAGATTAGCAAAGTAGAGGTGTCAATTTTTCCGCAAATTCAAACAAAATTTACTAAATTTTTTTAATTTAATCCCATGTTTCAGTTATGGATGATGACATTGCAAAGAAATTGCATGAGTCACGAGAATGCCATAGTAGTGTGGTTCTAAGCTGAAAAACTTGCAGAACTTTTGGCACCAAGAAAAGTTTCGCTTTTTCAAAAACTCTCTATGATTCCGTTTCTTTTTCATCATACGCCTTGAATAATTAATTCATACTGCGTATTAATTGTGCATTAGTTTGCACATTAATGGCGTTTAATTGCGTGTGAACAAATTTTTCTGTGCTTTTTACTTCTCTTTTTGTCTGTCACATCTTTTAGAGTTTATTATCAGTATTATTTTCTGTTCGTCTAACATATTTGTCAGTATTATTTGCCAAAATCGGAAATTTTATAACTTTTTGAAATCTTTTATTTATTTATCACTTAAATTAAATCTTAATATAGAATCAGGCATAGAATGAAAATAGTTCAGTGTGAATAGCGAAACAGACAGATGAGTCATTTTATGTGAAAATTTCTTAAAATGAAAATTATAATTGAAAATTCAAAAAAGAAAAAAATGCGGGAAGATGCGAGAGAATCTAAAATTTGGGATTTTTTAACATTAATTTTACTGTTAGCAACATTATACGTCATATTATCCGACATAAAAAGGAATTTTCCCTCCTTTTTAAAATGAATATTCACAATGTAGCTTTGAGGTAATACATTTCTTAGAAGCCTTCAACTGCTATCATTGAAAATAAAATTTATTGACAGTATCGGTGAATATCCTGGAATTTATAGTTCATGTTTTAAATTTCAGTCCCATTTTAAATCACGGAATTAGTAGGCAATTATAATATTGTCGGTTATCATGACTAGTTACCTGAATATTTGCACATGTTGGGAACTCGTTTTTTTTTTTTTTAAAATACTGGGTGGAATCTATCCGCGGAATTCATTTCCTCTGACTAGAGAGCCATACGACCCTGTTGGAAGGTTATCATGTTAATATTAAGCCGTTCATTCAGTTATCAATAAAAATCTATCAGAAGTTCAAAGTGTTCGGTTTGCAGTACATTTTATCCAATTCAAATTTTGTGAAACTTATAATGCTATAACTTGACTGCAGTTTCAAAAATTTTTCCGGGATAAGTTATAGTTTTTAGAATCTTTTTCTAAAACAATGAAAATATCATTTATAATTTCCATTTTATGCTGTTAGAACTGTTTTACCACTTTCAAATGCAAAACAAACTGCGAAATTGCAAAAAAAATTAACGACTAAAAACAAATTTCATAAATCGATCAGATCTGAATTTATATAAACAGATAAAAATTAAAAGATATTTACTGTTGATGAATAAAAAAAGAAGTTTTCAATGAAAATCATTGCCATTCATTTCTTCTTTTGTCAATTAAAAGAACAAGTAACATTGGCCAATATTTATTTCAGTTATGAGATTTCACATGAATAAGTTTGTTCAGTAAAAGAAAATGGAAAAACCAATTGTTAATGAGCTGCTATTTTTTTCTATGCAAATTATTAATTGACTGAGGAGTAATTACATTATAAATTATTGATTTATCAAAAGAAACGGAGTATGTACAGAATTTATTTCACTAAGTTTTTTCGCCAAAATAAAATAATAATAACGAGAAAGTAGACAAATAATAATTAGTCACGTCACCAAATATTTTTTTCGTGAAAAAAAATTGCTTTTATGGTCCATTATTGACTTGAAATTCTATCTCATTCATCTAATTTTAATGAGGTTTGCAATACCTTATTATTTTCACCTGTTTACTTTTAAATGAGGAATTTAACAAGTGTAATTTATTTTATTTATATTTATTTATAATTTATATCACAATTTCCCTAAAGTGAAACTTAGCAAAACATCACATGTCATTAAAAGGCAAACAGCAATAACAAGCAACAACAATAATATCTGAGTCACAGGGAACCGACAATGTATTCCGTAATGCAATAATTATCGCAGGATTAAGCATGATAAATATCAAGATTGGACCAACAGCTACTACCATTGTGCTAAGCATATTATACTGTAAAATGCACCTGCAATTTGTTTTTCTTTTAAATTTTATTAGAATTTATTAGAATAAAAAGTTCTGTAACTTCAAAAATTTTCAGTTTCTCTTAATTGTTTTTTTTCCAGCCGTTATTCCTTGTTAAAATGGTAAAAAGAAAATGGAAGAAGGAAGCAGTTAAAATTATTTAAAATTAATTTGCCAAAATTTGTGTTAACTTATATCGAAAAAAAAAGAAAAAAAGTGGAAACAAAGAAATTACATTACAGTCCTATTATCAAGATTAATTTAATAAATAAAGTTTTCACAAAAATTTTGGTAATCTTTAACAAAAATGGAAATATTCAATGTTTCCATTTTTTTTTTTTGAATCCATATTTATTGTATCGGCGCAATGAAATTAATTCTTTTTTATTAACTGTGCAATTAAATTGAAGTATATTTTTTTCTTTTCAAAGAAATGTATATACATTTTTTAATAAAAATCAAATTGCAGAAATCAAAGTGATTTAGTAATTGAACTGGAATAGTTTATCTAATCATTTGAAATTAAGCAAATTGGACAAATTAAAACGCACTAGTAAAGTTGTTATTTCAGTGCGTAGCGATATTCTGAATAGAAATTTAAAATTTTTTAAGCTTCAATTTCTATTTTAATTTTCAAGCAAAGTGAAAAACTCAACAAAATTGGTGAAATATTAATTGTAATCTAACAAAAAAAAAAAAAAAAAAGAGATTAATGAAAAAGAAAACAGAAGGAGAAATTAAAATTTGGTGAGATAAGAAATGAAAGGAAAAAATTTACTGAACATGATCTAAAAGAAAAAGTTATTTTGCGCATTAAAGTAATACCAAGAGAAGAAATCTGCTTGAAAAGAGTATTTGTCATTTGTCCGTATTTAAAATGTCCGTATTCAAAATATCGTTAAAACCATCGAAGTATCATTAAAGCATATTAAAGGTTTGATGAAAAGCAAATTAAATAAGTTGGATATCAAATCAAACTTTACAAGAATGTCGCAGACGAAAACTTTTCGTCTAGTATTATTAACCAGAATTGGTCAACACCTGATTTGATAGGAAATAAATGAATTATCGCAGTTATTTCATTAATTCTTGATGTATTTGATATATTTTTGATATCTTTTATTACATAGATGTTATTTCTATTATAAATTATTATCCGAAATTATATTTGAATTCTAATACTTCTTTCTTTAGAAAAGTGCTACTGAATGACAATAATAATAGTGGTGATAGTGATGATGCTAACAATTATAAGAATGATGATAACTGCTACTCTGTTTACTTGTCGGCAAATTTTACAGCTAGTAATAACTGAAAAAAAATAGCAGTTATTCGATAAAAATATTCAAAAATGAGATAATTTTAAATTTAACTTTTTATTTGAATCTCTCTTGAACCATTTATTCGTGAGAGAATGGAAGAAGAAAAATTTTCATAGAACCATTGAAGGATTTTAAAAAAAAGATTACGAAATTTTTTAGTAACTCTCTTTATTTTTAAAGTTCATTTTTGATTGAGCTTGTTTCAATTTAGAGATGATCCTATGACACAATATTTCAATAGACTTTGAAATTCCTTGCAACAACTTACAATAATTTTAATATGCAGTAATGAATTCAATGCTAAAGATTTTGAACAACAATATGTAAACAAAAAATTAAAATATTTTTTCTTCCCTCATTCTCTGTGAATAATAAAACGCTTGACAAAAAAGTGACAATTAATTAATTAGTGCTATTTTTGAATATTTTCTGCAATTCTATCTTTTTCCGACAAAATTTGCTAATAATAAATTTTTCTTCCAATGCAAAATTTCATTCATAAAAGTTAATATTCTTGTTTCATTTTTTGGACATTTTATTTTTCCTATTTTTTTACAATTATGACAACTGATGAAGATAAAATATTCTTAAAGCGCAAATTTTTAAATTTGCTTATATTCAATTTGATGAAATATAAGCAAATTTAATATATTCACTGCTTACATTCAATTTGATCACGCTTCTAGAATGGCAGAAATTATATTGAATTAATCTCAAAAAGAAGATTTACTGAATAAATTGAAAAGCCATTTTTGCTCTCGTTTTTTCGGAAAAAGACAAAGTTTAAATGAGAAATGAGAAATAAATTTTTGTTCAAAATTTCAAGCATGACGGGATTTTACTTGCAAAAAAGTTATAGTATTAGGGGAATTCGTCGTTTCGGCATTTTATCTATTTCGGAATTTCAGTTGAGAGAAACGGATAAATTTCCAGAAAAAAAGAGTCTGTTAAAACCACGTTCAATTTGCTTTGTAGATGTTATATTGTTGGTGCCAACGAATGACATGAGGACTTTATATTAAACATTTCATTAAATTCCATTGTACTAAATAATGTTAACAAATCATAGGTATAGCTGTAACAATAAACAGCACATAGCAGATACTAGAAATATGGAATAACTCGGAATTATTAAAATTATTCAATGATTTCACGTAATCTATTTCCGATCTTCAATTGAATCCAATCATTTATAACTTCTGATGCATGCGCTGTCTAAATAATGGTAATTGTCAAACAATGAATTTATCCGTTAAAAATTATAGATGAAATTCACAATTACAACAAGAAATTCAGCAGCAGACAAAAAATAATGGAAAACAAATGAGATGAATCAACGAATTAATGACATTTATCCTAGCAACTGATAATTCAATTATGACTATGAAATTTCGGACTTTCTTAAATGATACTTAAATAATATATTGTTGAATTTCACATGATATCATGAAGTTTTTTTATTAATTTTGAAATTAATTAAAATTGGTAACAATTAATAACACAATATCATATTTCATCATAAGTATGGTTAAATTTTTAAAAAAAAAGAAAGTAGGCTTTTGATTCTTCAAAATTCTCGTAATATTTGCCTTGATCAAAAATAAGCTTCAATCGCAAGTGTCAGTCAGAAATGTTTCTTAACTCCACAGATTTTTTACTTCGTGACAAACGTAACAGACGTGATGGATTGTAAAATATTATTAGGATGTAAAATGAAATATAATTATATATTATTATTGATAGTGCAGTTTTTAAAGTTCTGTACATTATAGATGAAACATCCCTTGAAAATAAATCCTAATGCAACCATTTGCTAATACGCTACTACTGTTAAAGACTTTTTGTTAGATATAGTAATTAATTAATTAATCAATGACCAAATTAGGCCAAGTTTTTGAGCATGAAAGAAACAAACATATCTTGCAATACAATGGTAGATTTATGACCAATTACTAATATTTGTTCCTTTTTCCTGCGCTGATATTAATATAGCAACTAATCCGATCATTTGATTTTAATTGATCAATCAGTGCTTAACGCATTATAATAACGATAAAGTATATTATGAAATGATATTTAATACCATTCTTATTCTTTTTTACGGCATATATTAGCGAAAAAAATTAAATTTTAATCAATTTTATCCGCAGTGAAATTTTTTTAACGGAAATGTAATCCAAAAATCATTCAACTGTTTGGGTGAAAAAAACAGCATAAATAAATACATTTTAGATAAAATAAATTTAAAATTTATAAATTGAAATATAACTTTCGATTTCATATTCTATGTAGTCATCATGATGAAAAAAAATAAAGCAGTAAAGTAAGTAGCGGTAATAAGTAAAAATGAAGAAAAAAAGAAGCAGCAATTTGTCGCATAATAATATCATTGGCACAGTTTAACATTTCTCTCAGCAAAATAATGAAAAGTTTAACAGGGGAATTGCATATTTCAGGTAAAAAATTATAAAAGAATTCAAGAGTTCAAATGGAGATATGCTTACCAGCTATCAAGTATAAAATGAAAAGAAAAGGCTAAAATTTGGAAACAAACGATTGGAAAAATGGAAATGATAAGAAAACATGAATAGAAGTGACACTAAAAAAAAAATTTATTTAAAAAAAAATTTGAAGGAAAAAAGCGAAAGAAGGTCATTCGTTGAGAAACGCTGTCACCATGATGACAAACTGACATTTTGGTTCGATTATTTCGTTTAAAATGGTTAAAAACAAATGAATGAGATTCGTTCCATTTTATTTTTGATTTTGAAAAGAACAAGAATTATATGTCAGTATATGCAAATTTAAATTGATTTTCAATATAAATTGACAAATTATTGTTTTATGAGCAAAACTTGCCCATAATTGCATTGCTTTCTTCGCTATCATTTTTAAATTTGTACATTCCCGTAATTTGTTGAAAATTGAAACTAAAATGACGTACATACGTACAAGAATAATGCTTTAAAGAAAGATTAAGAGGAAAAATATACAATACTTTTTTTGTTCTTTTTTGCAGTTATAAAAACAATAAATACTAAAAAATTGGCACCAATTTATAAAATTTACTTATTTTTTATAACTTTCAGTTCTAGAAACTTATAAAATCTGAAAAATATATGTATGATTGAGATGTACTCTGCGAGCATTCTAATCATTGAAAAAATCAAATTATGACAATCTTTTAAAAAAACACCTGATTCATAGGAGAAAAAAACCTTTGCATCAAACGATGTAATTTTTTTTATTGGGGAAAAAGAAAAATAATACATTAGCGATTCAAAATTGAAAACGGAATAAAATCTGTGCTATGAATAAACTTTTATTTCGGGAACTTTCGAGAAATTTTAGCAACTTTATAGCAAGCAAGAATTTTATTCATCATAAAAAGAATTTTTGTTTGAAGTGAAAACTTCTTAACACATTCCAGCAAATCCTATCTAAGAAAGATAATTTATTCAAGTTCCAAAGAGACAAAAAACTGCTTGTCATCTTTGGAAGATGTCAAATAGCAGAATGTTATATAATTTCAACATTTTGTCACGATTCGTTAACATCCCTATTGTAATCTTCATCTGAAGGTATAACAATGGTATTTCGATTTATTTCTTATATGTACAGTTAAGGATGCATTGACAGGATATAACAGCGACCAATTACAGGTAAATTACACCTTTGACATGTACAAAAGATTAATTTGATAAAAAGCAAATCTGCAATATCATAATTCACAAGAAATAAAGAATTGAAATTATCAAACATCCCTTCTTCAGAGTAATAAAAATTCTTTTGCTAGGCATCTCATACTATATTGGAACAAAGCAATACTTGAAGCAATGAATGCATGCTGAATTTCACATCCGGAATTCAAATGTTATGTACACAAAGGAACGAGTCCTAAGGGGATCAATATGTCATTAGAAAACAATCAGTTAAAGCCAGCAGCACCATCGCTATCAATATCGCTTAAAAACTGCGTACATTCCTCACTGCTTAATGTTGAAATTAAATCAACTGCTTGTTCCGCAAGACGCCGATTAGCGGCTTGCCTTAACCGCAGCATATATTGCCGTATTTGATCTGGAGTACTACGACTGAAATACGTTTCTAATTTTTCAATTGCGATATTCCGATCCAATGAATTCGGTAACGTTTGTGAAGAAACTGTGCTCGCCAGTAAGCCTATAATATTTCCATTGAGTTTTCTTGAAAAAAAGAAACACAGCCTTCCTGAGCTTTTCCTGAACTTCATTCACATAGATATATGCAGTAACATATTTTAGATATCCGAATAGTAATTGCTGATTTTAAAAACAGAAGAAAAGAGATCCTCATGCATCCTTTCTGCAATCCTAAGATAGTATATATTAAAGTAAGGCGAAAATATGAAACTTCAACTTCATTGGAGTCTACTCTCCAAATATTTATCGTCAATATGGTTGAAAGTTAAATGTTTTCTTCTGGAGCAAATATAAAACAAAAGATGGACTGCAGTCTCGTTTTCTGGGAATAAAAAGGTCAGGAAATATGAGTGGAAATAAGGTTCAATAGACTAGCTACGCCTTAAACAGCTTTGATGTCGGAGAATCAAGCTTGAGACAAAAAAGGAGAAGTATGCAATATCCACCAAAATTTTTCCTACTATGAATCATATAATTCTGAATTTTTTGAAAAATGAAAATTTTTTCATGCTTACCTGATTCCGAATTAGAACTGCTTGGAAAATGCAACTCTTCGGTGCTAATAATCGTGGTGCTAACACCATTTGGACTTCCCATCGCAGTGGGTGTTCCTGCTGGCGTTTCCGGCTCAATTTTCGTTTCCAAGTCTTGTTTCTCGTTGTGAGGAAAATCTGCGGATGTTGTGTTTAAAAAAACTTGTTTCAAGTAATCTGTATAGCTGCCAGTTTCATCAGGTGATTCAAATTCCTAAATTAGAAAAGGAATCAAATTTTTAATAATTCTGAGCGTCAAATTATTATATATATCAAATTTTTACGCATCCCGACATAACAAACTTGAAGAGGAAATATTTGCCGGAACAAAGAATAAAAATATCTACACAGACACGTGAATAATTAAAGCATTAGTGAGAAGCGATAGAAATAAATTGAAAAACTTACATGTTTCGGTATTTTCAATCGTTCCTCACCACCGTTTGAAGTTTTGGAAATTTCTAATAAACGTTTAAGTTTATTCGGAGCTGCCGGACCAGCTGCCTGTTGATCTAAAATAAGGATGCAAAATAATGTGTAAATAGACTACCCAATAATATACGTATTTTCTTCTCAATTTTATTAATTTACCAGTAAAACCTTTCATTATGAAATTTGCAACGCTTCCAATCAACTGAGGATTTTGGAACTGACTGTGTATATTCATTGAGAATATAAATAAAGGAATAAGGAATGATAATGACTTGCATTCTTTCCTTCTTCTCAATTTTTCACAGTTTATCGAACATACCTACTTGTTATGATTCCTTCAGAACCAATAAACTGTGTTTTATCCACTTTGTTTTGGAAATATACGTATAAATGAGTATAAAACGAAGTAAATATTAAAATATTTAATATTTCATGCATACAAATCTATTTCAATATATTTCAAATAATAAAAGAATTGGAATTAAAAAATGTCGCAAAAAATGAATGTGCGATTTTATATATAACTTTGCATTAAAAATAAACCAGTTTTACAGAAGAATTGCAAGATCACTTCATATGTAAAAGATGCACCCACGGTAAACTTACAGATCTACAATTAACTATTCTACATTTTGTTTCCATAATACAAATTAATATATTTCCTCATAGATTTCCATTTAGCCAGGATATTCTTATAAACATTATGCCAAAAATGCGGAAATTTCAGTGGAAAAAACGAAAAAAAAAAAATTAAATTAAAGCAATTAACCCATTTTTTCAGCTTTTGACGAAACAACACCTTTCTTGCGTCGTAAAAACCATTCAACACTTGGCATACTACCCTTCCACTGACGTTCACTACGAACATCACTAATTAATTTAGCAAGTCGAATACACTGATCTTCACGATGAGCACATTCACTATAACATAAGCAATTAGAGAAATTGCAAAAAAACAACATTCTTCTAAACGAATCCTAAATTATATGGCTTATATCAAAATTGGATAAAGTATAATTTCGATCGAAAGAACCGATTACTCTTTTTTTGGCTAAATATGGTATTATCTTCGATGTTTTGGCTAAATACGATTTTATCTTCGTTAGTTTCTCTCCAAATATCTCAATCGCTATTCAGTAAAAAAAGGCCTTTCTAATGTGTATTTATTTGCAGTATGGAATCCTTCCTGAATCCTGAATACAACGAAAGGATCATCTGATATACTAAAGTAATGCAAAAAAGACGAAGAAAAAATGATGAAAGTAAATATGAGAAAAAAAATGATACTAAAAAATCGGTAGAAACTGAACAAATTCATTTTCTTTTCATATTTTAAGTTAAAAATTATTCAGAGAAATAATGCCAATGTTAAGAATAAAATGAGAATATTTCAATTTTAAAAAAATTAGAATAAAAAAGAAAAGAAAATAAAAAAAAATGATTGGAAAATGGAAATGATAAGAGAATTAAAGACTTGAGAAAATCATATACCATTCTATTAATTTTTTCTCCTTCTCTTCTATCTTAATTATTAACACTGATAAAAAAAAAGTAGTATGTCTTTTTTTTTTCTCTTTTTAATTTAAAACAAACAGAAGAAAGTTTATTTCTCTTATTTTAAAAAACCTGAAAAGTTATTATTTATAACTAACCGAAAAATTTCTGACAAACGTTGCGCTTCATTATGATATATGAAATTAGCCCGAGCAATTCGTTGTCGATGTCGGGCTGCTTCTGATAAACGTTTGACCAAATCGATAACGATCCGCTGATCAGTCCGAAGTTCACTGGGAATTAGCGATATAAAGTCAAGCTGCGTAATGTGTTCCGGTATAGATTCCGTAATATGTAATGAATTAACAGCTTTTCGACGATACATATCGTTTAGCTTCCCACGTGAATTATACACTTCACCAAATACCTTACTTATAGCAGCTAAAAAATAAGATCAATTTTAACGATTAAAATGAAAAGTAATATTTGCAAAATTTAAACCGAAATATAATGATAATGGCTATAAGAATATGATTCCATCTTATAGACTCTGTACAAATTGAAATTTTTAGCTTTTATTATTTAAATTCACATTTCAGCTAATTACGGTAACATTTCTCGTAATTCTAGTGGTGACGATAATTTACACCTCGCAATTATTCCCAATATTTATGACGACTTAGAATAATAGAAGATAAAACTCCATGTAAAATACACATTATTAGATTCCATTTATTAATTAGTTATTTAAGATCTTTCATTGTTTTTCTTTTTCCATAGTTCATTCAGGCTAATTGATTTTGATGCCAATCAAATACAGTAAAAAAGTGAACAGAATAAATTCATGCAATGTATAGTTTGCAAATTAGCTTCTATAGTTTTATTCGATGCAAAAGTTATGGCATAAAGTAGAAACTAAAGTACAATAACAGAAGTACGAAAAACATACGATTAATGCGACGCTGTCGCGCGGCTGTTATCCTTTGTGATGATGTCTTCGATTTCAACAAGACATCTAAAATTTCAAGCATCATTTTCAAAAAAAAAAAAAATGCGAAAATAAAAGCTATCAAACAACTTCTAAAAATAATAAAAATGCAGAAGTTAAAAAAAAATAACGTTAAAAAGAATTACTGATGACATTAAACATTTATCACTGAAAGTGCAACTTTATAAAAAGTAGAAAAAATAAATAAATTGAATTTTTTCTTTCTTTAGTAGCAAATGCAAAATCTACACAAAATTTTGGAGTATACGATAAGGAATATCAATTATCATACTTAAATTATTATATCAAAAATATATCAATTTAAAATGGATCGCATAAATGAATTCTTCCAATGCTAATAAGCTAATAAAATTTCGAAAAATTGTTCAAAAAAAAAAAAATAATATAAAATTAACACCTGAAATATCATCGGTTTCCTCATCCACAAGAAACATATCTGGGCTGTTATCAACCAAAAATAATTCTTCACCTTCGGCCATTAATAAAATTTCAGCCTTGCAAAATTGTTTTTTTTTTGATAAATTTTATTTTTTTTCTTTTTTTTTTCTAGTAACTAAATTACTGAATTGTAGATCGATTCAAAAAAGAGAATAACACTTTTTCAAGAATTATTTTTTTGACAAAATATCATTTGCACACTTTTTTTTTTTTTTTTTTTTTTTTTTTTATAATATATTTTGTAAAAAATTTTTAATTATTTTTTTTTTTTAAAAAATTTTTTTTTCAACATTTTTTTTTTTTTTTTTTTTTTTTGGATACATTCATTTGCAAAAACATTTCTGCCTTTTTATTCCTTGCTAGCATTTAGCAATTAATTAATTAAATTATATCAAATAAATTTTCTTTAAAAAAAAAAAAAAAATTGACAAAAAATATTTGCATCAAATAATAGGGAAATAATCAAAATTCATTGTTTCTTTTTTCAATTATTTCTTAGAAATTATTTAAATAGTAAAAAGCAATTAAAGTACAAACAATCTATCAAATAATATTATATCTTATTAATTATTATCCTTAAAGAATTTTCCATAAATTATCAGAGAAATATTTGAATTATTAGACATGAACTAATGATATAATTTTCTCCTGAAATCTTTAATCCTTCATTAATTTCATGTAATTATCAATCATTTCAATCTATAATTCTAAATCATCATATCTATACTATGATTTAAAATTTAATCAAATTAAAGTTAAAAATTAAATTACAAATTAGCGTATGTAATAGTAATAGCAGTAGTAGTAGTAGTAGTGGTAGTAGTAGTAGTAATAGTAATAGTATTAAATCGTCGTAAGGCGGTAGTAATAGTTGTGTAGAGTAGTAGGCATTTGGTAGGTAGTAAATGAAGAAGTGAGAAATATAGCATCAGATATATGTTATTGTGCTGCGGTGGTTCCATCCATCTATGTGGTAGTAATATTGAGGTGCCTGTCTGTTCCCCTATCACTACCACCATATCTCCCCTTACTAGTTCTCTATCAACCTTAGCTACCATTTATACGGCCACCTCCTTTTCTACTCCTCTATCATTCGGGTACCAATCGATTGGTATATCTGTATATATGTGTTTATATGTGTGTATGTATGTGTGTGTGTGTGTGTATGTGTGTATGTGTATGTGTATGTATATATATGTATGTATATGGATGGCGTACATACAATTTCCTTGCCCATCTGGTCGTGGTAGTTCATGGTGTACACTATCAGAGCAATGCACTACCAATGACATCGATATATTATGTCTGTCTGTCGTCTATCTGTATGTATGTGTGTATGTATGTATGTATGTATGTATGTGTGGTGTATGGTGTGTGTGTGCGTGTGTGTGTGTGCATGTGCTGCGGTAGCACCAGAATGTTGTTTTATGTACTGCCTATACGCACCACATCACTTCGTTCCGTCCCACAATGATGTACCACATATAACATGTAGGGTACCAATGTTTTGAAAATATGAACAGATGTGAAAGCAACAAATAAATAAATATAAAATGAATGAGGGAAAATAATTTCAGTGTTATTTTGGTAGTTGAAAAGATTTGAAACCAATAAAATATAAGAGGAAATGATTGCTTAATGATAATTACTATTATCACAATAAGGCAATGCTAAATTAAGTTACCATTTTGGATATTCAATAGATCATTGACTTGCCGAAATTATGCAAATATTACTGTTATCAGTAAGAAGTAATCACTAATCAGTAATAGATTAATATTTTGGAAAATAATCACTGATCAGTAATAGATTAATATTTTAGCCATAAATACTAATAATAATAGATTTTTATACTGAGCAAAAATTTTCTGTCAAATAATTTTATCCATTGATTATTTTGTTGTGTGAAAGAAATGTAAGGAAAAAAAATGAAATTATTTATTAATACTTTAAGAAAAAGAGAAAAAAAAAGCCAACAATAAAAAAAAAAATAAAAGAAGATAAAAGAGAAATTGTTACACAAAAGTAATTTCATTTAAATGTTTCCTGTTGTAATTAGACATTAGTAATCATAATGAAAATATTACTTTTTTATCTTTTTTCTAAATTAAAAATTTATCATTTTTTTTCTTTATTTTTATATGCATTGCATTAATCGTGCGCAGTTACTGTTTTTACTAATTCCATTTCACTGACTATATCATCGCATTATTCTTTCACCAATACTTGCAAAAGGTTCATTTACTTTATCATTACAAATTCTTATCATATCATATCACTTCAATGTCAACTATGCTCGTACTCTATAGAAAATATTATTTTGATATTATTTTGAAAATATTTTTTTGATATTGCTATTATTTTGAGAGAAAATTTCGTCCTTTTTTCCTTTCTTTTTTCCTCCTTTTTTTCATTTTTCATTTTTGTTTTTTCCCTTCCTTAATTAAAAATATTGGTAAATAACTGAAAATAACGCACATACATGTGCATCTATTGGATATAATTTGCATAATTTGAAAATATCAGTAGAATGAATTTTCAAAGACTGTGCTATCATGAATATTTTTACTACCTTGACATAATTTCAATTTTTGATTATTTGACTACTTTTTAAACAATTTTCTTTTCCTTTTCTTTTCCCTCTTTGCCTCTATTTCTCCTTCTCTTTCTGTGTTGTTTTTTTCCATTTGTTAAATAAGCCTTTTTTATCTTTTTGATTCGATTGAATTAATTTCATTAAATTTGCACAGTTAGGAGTTTTAGATGCCATGCGAAGATGTATTTAGCATTGTTACATTAGAATGTGTTGGTACCGATTCAGAGTTAAACTGAAGAAGAAACATTTCGAATCAATCGAGTAATTTAAATCAGTCAAAAAAAAACAGAAATAATTTTGACCCTAAAGTTAATTAATATTTATAAAATACATATTGAAAAATTATTCAAAGAGAAAAAAAACGGAATGAAGATTTGTCGATAGCAAAGAAAGTAGGATTTTAATCTTTTCATTAATTTAGGTCAACCCACCGATAAGATTGCTACGACTCGGGCAGAAGAAACAAATCATTCTGGGACATCGCATATGAAATGTTAAATTAAATTTGCATGTTCTTTTGAAAATTTTTAAATATTATTAATGAAAAATTCTGGATTTTTTCGAATTCTCACTTTTGCATTCTAAATTTCTAATAATAAATTCTAGATGATTCTGAACTCCGAATGATTTGAAATAGAACAAAATGATTTGACTTCAAATTCTAAACGATTTTTTATAATTAGTTTTCAATGATGCTAAATTCCTTTCAAGTTTCCCTTTCAAGTTGTGAGCAAATTTTTTCACTAGAAAATTGTTCAGTTGCTTCTTTCTTATGTATGCATTAAATATCGCGATGTTACCACGTGATGCATTGTTTTCGTTTCTCTCCCTAGTATATCTATATTTCAGCCCGGTAAAGCTGGGAAACCTTTTTTTGAAGCTTTTTTGATCGAATATTTCATAGCACTGCCAAGCGATTACCATCAATGAATACCATTTGTAAGAGTTACCGCAATTGGGCGAGTCGATATTCAAGTTAAATTGGTTTTTTTTTCGCTTCCATTATTTTAATAATAAACTAATATTTAATACATTCGATAATCGATATTCTGTGGAAGCACTAGGATTTCGAATTTCGCATATTGTAACAAGTTGAAAATTTCTGGAGTTCTACACTATTAGTTTATTTGTATTATTATTGAAATTCTCTACTGGTTACAGTTACCGGAATTATATAATTTATTATATTGAGTTGAGAAATAGCAAGTATATATAGAACTAAAAAAAAATTTCCGGTCTTGTAGCATATGAAGGCCAAGAAATAGCCAATCCCGTTGCTTGTTGACAAGGACAGATGGTTAATCAGCATGAACATTGGTAAATTTAAGTTTTTTTCAAATTTCAAATTAGCCATCATGTAATTTTTTTTAGTTTTTTCTACCGATATTTATCAAGTGTTATTATGAAAATTGAAGGAAAAAAAAATGTTATTATCAAAAATGCTTCCTAATGTTCACTTCTAAATTTTCTATATTTATTTTTCTTTATTCATGAAAAAATCAGTTAACAATATAATAAATCTAATTTGCATAGGCATCTATTATTATGAAAGGTAATTTGCAATGCTAGAATAGCTAGCAGATATTATTAAGTCTATAATTCAATTTTTCATTTGCTCTTTGTTTTATCTAATTAATAAAAAACTTCAAACAATTTTATCCTGTTCTTTGTTTCCTTTATTATGTCCAACCTGGATTTTGCGCCATATTGTAACCGTATAATATTGAATCTGTCAAGTTCAATAGAGAACAATGCCATCATTTTATTATATAATATCATATAATCTAAAAGAAAAAAGAAGAAATAGAGCTAATCCGATATCAAATTTAAATTATAGATATTAGCTATTGATAAAAAATTTGAACACGAAATTGAGGAATTACGTGGAAAAAAGCCAATGTTTGAATATAATGACCATTTGAGAGATAGTAGTGATAAGGTTATTAAAGATATGTAGCAACTGAATCATACTTTCTTATAAACATCAATTAATTATTCTTTTTTTCTTTTTAACAAAGAATCAAAATGATGACGTTTATAAGAATGATAATTATGTATGGCTATGTTTTTAGCCATTTCTAAAATTTTCATCAAACCTCTTCTTATTTTATCTTAAATTATTCATGTTTCATTTTTTTTTCTTTTTAATAAAGAAAACAGAAGGAACCTACGAAAGACGATTCAACCAAAAAGCCATTCACCAGAAAAACCACCGCTACCTTCCCAATCAAAGAAAGTAACGGCAAACGTTGGAGGTTGTACTGGTGACGGCACTGATATTGTCGAGAGTGATAGTGGTGTTTTTAATGTTGGTGGTAATTGTAATGATGGTGATGGTAATAAAACTGAAATTGAAATTATTAAAAGTCGAATTAAAAAGATTTCCGAACACTTTGAAGCAATGAAATCTACTGTGGCACAACAGTAGCAAAGAGAAGTTGATGATAAGTTAGAAAAAATCTTATTCAATTTGTCTTATAGGAAATTTGCACCCTATTACCAATTATCCAATTTCTCTCCACGTATCACTTCTTCACATTATCTATATTAATTTATAATTGCATAAATCCATTTTACCAATTTTAGCAAAGTATTTTATTTCAAGAAATTAACAATTAGCAGTATATAATGGAGAGTGAAAAATAATTATTTTATATGTATATTAATTTTACCTGAGAAAAAAGGAAAAAATTTTTTAATTCCATACAAACATCCCAAGCAAATTTTTTTTTTAATTTTCATGCTGAAATCTTTGCAGTTATTTAGTCCAGTTTGTGTGTCAAATCCGTCATGTTTTTTATTGTTCATAAATTTCAAATACAAGTAGTGATAAGTAATTGGTTATCTTGTTTTTTCTCCTCGCTTAAAATATTAAAAGAGTTTTGTGATACATTTTGTAATGAATCAAATAATGTTTTTCAATTTTTTCAGTTCCTTTAATTTTTAATTAATGTCCTTTCATTCTGGTTTAATATTTTGCAACAAAAAATGCAAAATGCGTAATTTTTTTTCGATAAAATTTGAAACGGAAGAAAAATATGAATTAAAAATTGAGTTAATCAATTTGTACACTTAATTTGTTCATATAAATATAATTGAAATGACAGATATACTTAAAGTTGCAGAAAAATCAGAAGAGATATAAAAAGTGTAAACGCGTCTGAAATGTTGCAATGTGTTGATCGTAAATAACTCACTGTAGCAATTCTTAATTTATGTTTGAAGTTAATTTCAAATTTTAACACCAGCCAAAAAAATAATAATCTTTCAAAACATTTAATCCATTAATTTTAAATGTTTACATTTGAAATCAAATACAAAAACATATTAATAGTATTCAAGTTATTAAAAGAGAAGAAAATTTAAAAAAAAACATTAACTACACTTTAAAAAAGACTATTTTTCATTCTCAGTAGTCGCAATAAATTATTGCTGCAGTAAAAATAATTTATTGCAAAAATGGCATTTACTAATTAAACAAATTAAAACTTCGCGATCAATAAAATGATCATTTTGAATATTAAAGAAAATTTTTGGAAATACAAAATTCTATTAAAAGGTTTGATCGTTCACTGAAAAAGCAATTTTTGATTTTTTTTTTTGAATAAAAATTGTAGCAAAATGGATTATGATATATTGAAACATATACAATGGAATATATGAATTGAAAAAAAAGCAAAATTAAATTACTGCACATCAAATGAATGGTTAATAAAAGTTGAATTGGTGGTTGGAAAAAAAACTGTGCTTGACTTTTGACTTCTGCGTACAATATCAATGTTTATGGAAGCAAAATTATGCTATCGTAAAATTTTCTTGTATTGCTACTGAACTACTGTGCGTTGCTAGCATAGACGATAGACGGTAACGTTTTATTGAATCGATTACGAGTACATACCGGAAGCAGTATGGGAATTGCGGGAATGGACAGCAATTAATATTTGTAATTAATATAAAAGGAATTAAACTAGTAGCGAATAGATCGAGTTGAATGAAGGGAAAAAAGATTGATTGATTAG